>CANBKX010000444.1:0-20377 GCA_947369275.1 Nemotelus nigrinus
AAGAAGCCCACTTGCATTATAGTATTAACGGCTTCTCCGCCCCAATTTCCGCTCTTATTTAGACATACATATTCAAAAAGTTCTTTTAGCTGGCTAATATAATTGAAAGTAGTTAAAACTAACCGACAATTAAAAGTGAGATAATCAAGGTAGCCATTTAGGGCCATTCCTGTTCAATTATCGTTTCGGATCTTTCGAAGGGGCTATCGAACTGTTTTATTCTGGTTATCTGACAATATACATACAACCAGAAATGATCTGTATAATCCACACGATATTGAAAGTCTGCCATCTTAAGCTGACCACAAATGGTCACAAAAACTGGTAGTTCGACAAAAATTGAAGAGTTTAACAAACATGGCCCGCAAAATAATTTCTGTTTAATTTTGCAACCGGTAATCTATTCAAAGTTTTACTTTCATTAAGTTTGCAATCAAACTGTATACTTGATAGACACAATTTGCAAAGAAGCACAAACTTTTTCCTAGCTTTTCCGGGATAGAGTGTGCGCTTCTTTTGCACTGTCATAAGCTTATACTTAAATTTAGGTTCCATTTAGGCAAAGGATTCCGAAAAATACGAAAAAACAACAACATATCAGCAATAGTTGCCTTTGAGCTATGAGTACGGTTAAAATGAATCTATCTTTTCTAAGTTATTTCATATGCTCAAAAATGTTTTGAATTTTCAAAAACTTGATTACGAATATAGTTCTGATAATCCTTTTTTAATAGAAGCTTATTTTTAACAATGTTTGAATAAGATGAAATGAGTAAACCTACGTATATTTTCAAAACATATTAGCTGTGATCCTTTCTTCATAATACGAACAAATCTAAAAAACTTATTTCGTTGCGATGGTGTACATTTTTTTTCGTAATTAAAAAGAATTGTACGGGAAAATATAATGGATACACTGTATGTCTCGAAAAATAATGAACAACGGCAAAAAAGACATTTCAAAAATAAGTACACTCGTCTAATGTTAAGCAGAAGTACATAAACAGAAGAATATCATTAGGAGAAGAGCATTTCTTTTATTTTTTCTCAAGCTGTTTCTACTTTGAGCTAAGTAGCTTCTGAAAAATATCCTTCAGAGCCAATTATGCCCAAAAATGGATGCTGAAAAAAATCTGAAATGAAGAATGATTTTCATCTTGTTAGTCGTCATTGAGTTCTTATGAGACTCTTGTGAGCTATCATATGTTTATTTTCGATTCAAAAGAACGTAGATTTATATCAATTTTGTTTCAAACATTAAAACTCATTTAAAATTGACTATCGTCTCACGATATCCTTCAAACAATGTAATTGCCTTGTATCAATTTAGCCTCTTATTCAAAAGATTCTTTCACCAGGACCTAAGGCAAATAACGAGATTGGTATTTTGTATGTACGTTCGTGCATACTTTTATGCGCTTTCAATGTATTTATGAAAGTATGTTATAACTTCCTAACTAAAGGGTGTTTTTTAGAGGAACAAAAAATATCAGTCGGCTTTCCTTTTTGTATTGAAAAATTTGGCCCCCTACATTTACTTTTTAAAAATGATCTCGTGCTGATACTGGGGCCATATATCGTCAATGACACGAGTTATGTTGACTTCTAAAGCGTCCATTATCACTGTTTGTTAGCGTCATAGACCAACGACTTCAAGTATATCCACAAGAAGTAATCTAACAGATTCAATCGTAGGATTTCGGTGGCCGTTTGACGGGTCAATTTCTCAAGATGATGCGATTTCCGAATTCATTATAATTTCCACAACATGATGATTTGTTTGCTTAAGATGAAGTGATTTCGCCATCAAGCCAGAAATGAACCCCGACGCTGAACAAAATTTTCCCGTAAAACAAAAACATGCGACGCAGAAAGCTTGCGGCTTTGATTCTTTTACCAATTGGATATTGCAAGCCTTTAGACCCAGATCTTTGCGCAAAACTATCCACAAAAAGGACGAACAAATTCCAACTTCTTTCGCACGCCTGCGAATCGACAAATATGGGTTGTAAGCAACACTGGCCTCCACGGCGGCGATATTCTCTTCGGAACGTACCGTTGTCAACTTTGTTGCAGCAACGTAAATTGGTTGGAAATTTTTCAATCATATCCCGAATAGCACGTGCTCATGGAAGATTATGCGGTCCATAAATCCCACGAAGCGATCTCTGTGTTTGCACAACTGAACACTGATTTCAGAATTAAAATTCCACAATTCGTAGACACAGCTACGGTGGAAGTCTGTCCATGGCAGTTTGTCAGACTTTTCTTTACTAAAAATGACATTTTTCATTAGTTCATGTGACAGTCTTACAAAATAAGCACTTGTAAGAAAAAACATTTTATAACTACAGTGGCTCACAGCTTATTTCAACCAGCACGTAAAAAAAACTTTGACTTCCTATAAAAACTAAACTAAAGAAGATATCAACATTATTTAAAATCAGGTTATTAGTCTAATGTTTAAACTAATCAAATATTTTTTTATTTGTTTAGTATTCTAAAACAACGAAAAACGCAACCAAAAACAATGCCACAGCTTATTTCAACCAAATACTTTGTAGGTGTGCAATGATCCGTTATCTTGCAATGCAGCAATTATTTCTTTGTCTATGCTGTAGTCATCATATTTGTAATATGTTCAAATTTAGTTTTGCTGAATTGTTTGAAAAGATCGTGCAAAAAAATTAGTTTTTCGAAATGGGACAATTGATCAGCAAGAACTTGTTCTCAGTAATTTTAAACGTGGCCATTTACGCAGGAAAATTGGTGAGATGGTCGAACTAAGTGATTCAATAGTACAGAGCATCATATACCGATTTGTCCACGACAATAGAACGCTCGATAAAGGGAGAAATGCCCCCAACAAAATTTTCAATCAAGCGGACGAGCGCTTTATTGTTCGGAAAATCCGAGAAACCCAAGGCTCCGAAAATTGTAAAAGAGGTGGAGTTGAGCAAGTCCTGAGTTGAGCAAGTCCTGCCACCCGGAAACTATTCGTCGTGTGCTGCGAGAGCATGAATTCAATGGTAGAATAGCGCGTAAGAAACCATTTATAAGTGCCAAAAATCAAAAGTGCCGTTTAAAATTTGCCAAGGAACATTTGCATAAGGATTCTAGATTTTGGAATACCGTTATAGTCGCTGATGAGTCGACATTTAATACTTTTGGCTCTTATGGAGCCTCATATGTATGGCGCAATCCAAATACAGAATTGCAAAACCAAAATTTGAAAGCTACAGTCAAACACGGAGGTGGCAGCGTTACAGTTTGGGCCTGTATGTCCGCAGCGGGAGCTGGAAACTTGCGATTTATAGAGACTACAATGGATAAGTTTCATTATCTCGAAATTTTGAAGTCCAATTTGATTGAAAGTTCCGAGAAACTGGGCATTCGCGATGGCTTCAGATTTTATCAAGACAATGACCCGAAGCATAAATCGGGTATTGTACAGACATGGCTGGTTTGGAATTGTCCATATGTTATGCAACCACCGGCACAGTCGCCCGATATTAACGTAATCGAAAATTTGTGGGCCATTTTGGATGCAAACATCCGAAAACGGAAGATATCCAACAAAAGCGATCTCGAAACTGAAATACAAAATTCAGTATTTGGGCCAAAATTACTCCACAAATGACACAAAAGCTGGTCGATTCAATGCCTAAGAGGCTAAAAATCGTTGTTGACGAAAAGGGTGGTCTTATTATATATTAAACTATTTTTCTGTGCCTTGTAACTTAATTTAAACATTGATTCTGTTACTTGGTTGAAATAAGCTGTGACATTGTTTTTAGTTACTTTTTTCGTCATTAATTGTTATGACCTATTGAAATAAAATGAAAATAATAATTAACTGAATAAATGATAATTGTAAACACTAGTCTAATAATCTGCGTTTAAATAATGTGATAACTTATTTCGTTTAGTTTTTATAGGAAGTTAAAGTTTTTTTTACGAGCTGGTTGAAATAAGCTGTGAGCCACTGTAGTTCCATCGACAACCGACTCCGCTTATTGCACTGTCATGAGTCGGCGTAATTCATATGATATTCTTGAAACTCTGAAGTAGTAACGGATAGTTCGTGTATATATTTTTTAATGATGAAACATGATGTGAGTTGAGCAGAAGCATAAGTGTTTAAACCCATTGGTGTCTTTAAGTTTTTGGTTGAAAATTTACCGTTATAAAATTATGTTACAGTTATAATAATTATAACCAATGTTTTAATTGTTCTCTATCTGGCAACAGCACAGCAGCTGATAACAATCAAATATCATACACCAAAGCATATTAAAATGACGATATCAAATTTCTAAATCCTGGCTGAGTATTATATACTTATGCCTTTGGGGAAGCATATGTATAGAAATCGCTATTTGATTATTCTCATACCTCTCAGTTATTCCTCATAATTGAATCCTCTAAAAGAGGCTTTGGCATCCGTTTTATATCACTCGAATTAAATTACAATTACACTTTGCATTCACAACGATTCATCGTCAAACTGTTTGTTGGCTCTAATTCCAATACAGTCGATGAATAGTATGCAAATTCGTTGGAAATGCAGCGATACATGTTCGACAAATAAACAAACGTATCGAACAACGCCAAGCACACAAGTATTATATTAGGTTATCTACGCTTGTTTGAAGCACTAGACAAATAAGTGTACATGCATCCGGTAACTTTTGTAATTCGTTTTCGATGACACTTTCCATTTTGGCTTTGCAGGCTTCTTGTGCAATGAAAGCTGATTCTAAAAAAAGTCTAGCGCATCAGAGCCGCTAGAAAACTAATTTTCGAAGAAGTTGTCTTTGAGGGATTTAAAAATGTATGAAGACGTTATACACTTCCATGTAGTATCATATCAACCATTTCTTACTCAAAGGAACAAAGATAACTTTCTGACAGCATTTCCTATAACTCAAATGATGAAAATGTTCAGTGCTGGCAACATTTGACAACACAGCAGTAATAAGTATACCATAATATGCTCGTGTTTAATCAACCTAGCCTTTGAATTTCGTTTCGTTGAAAAATTTCCAAAAATCCGAAAATTTAAATTGCATATTTTATTGTAAATGCTTTGCTTATAAATACAAAATGGAAGCATCTGTTGGTGCAATATTTGCGAAATTGTCTGGTGCTGGCAATGATGTGCTAGCACCATATCTGCTTCACGTTTTGTTAAAACCACCCTATGAATTTTGTTTCGATTGAATGGCTGCGCTGTAAGCTATAGGAGTGAATATAATTTTAGGGCTACCACCGTCCAAACTTTTTAAATTTTTGAAACGTAAATATTTGTTGTTAATTATCATCGCAGGATCATTCCCATTTGGAAATTTTATGACAACATCGCTCGATAAAGAAATGTCAATAAATTACGAAATTCATCATAGCTGGCAGCCCTTACACTATTTTTCAACCAAAATCCTACAGAATTAGATATGCAGCAAGGTCCACTTATCACATAAATTTCGTTTTGATTTAGTTACTGCAAGGAAAAAACCTTTATTTTCCTGAGCAAATTTACAATATTTAGGAGACAAAAATTCCCATAGCTGGCGACTCTATACTAATTTTTAGCCAAATTTCTACGAAACCTATCTTAGAGTATCTCTGGTGGCTAAATCGGGAGCTATAGGCCAAAAAACCAGTTTTTTTCTAAGCAATTTTTCCAAATGGCACCACTGCCACAGTGTTGCCAGTATTTCAAAATCAATTCTATCAGACCTGGTCCTAGTTAATATCAACATGTTCTGCAAATTTCATATTGATCGCATTATCCGATCGTCAGTTCTCGTGAACAGAAGTTTTGAGTGGTGAAAATAGAGGTTACTTGATCACGGGTTGGCGTTCTTGTTTACCGCGGAATTTTGAACTTGGTGGACAAACGTCAAAATTTATCAATAATTTGAATTTCGTTTCAAATGTCAAAAATTTTTCAGGAGACTTGATGATTAGAAGGATTTGTTTTTAGGAGCCTGCTGTAGCCATAGAGTTGCCCGCACAGTCTAAAAAGGCTATGTGTATTAAATTTTAGTCTGTAACAATACGCTCTGAAAATTTCACTATGATCCATTGTTTTTCTTTGAAGTTATGACAAATCGAAATTTGAAAAAAAAAATCCTTACCTACTTTTAGGTACTCAGCGCCTACACAAAGCTCAAAATTTCCAATCCATTCTCATAAGCAAACTGAAAACATAATAAATTTTCATTTCTAGTACTTTTTGTTAACAAAAATTTACACTGCTTGGAAATATAGCAGTACCTGAAAATTCACTAAAATGCCCGCCGCCACCAAAAGGTTTAAGATATCTGAATTCTAGTAAATCTTGGACCTACCTGTTATACTCGTATACATCTATATCTTCCGAAAATTTCAGCTCAATCGGATCGGCCACTCCAGAGATTATCTTCCTTAATCATTTTGCTGATATATATATATATATATATATATATATATATATATATATATATACACATATATATATATATATATATATATATATATATATATATATATATATATATATATATATATATATATATATATATATATATATATATATATATATATATATATATATATATATATATATATATATGATGATTTTCGGCGAAGCGAGTTTAATACTAATTTTCGAAGAAAATGCACGGACGGAAACGTTATTATTGAGGTTAGATTCAATAATCTTATAAAAAGCAGGTTTTCATCTAGGCAAGCCACAGCGATTCGAGAGAAGGAAGCTATAGGAATACAGGCGTTCATTGTAAGAACGGCAGGGAAGGTGATATTCAACAAACAAGTTAAGATTAAATCTGCGTTTAACAAACTCCAACGTGTTATTGAAATAAACGTAATGAGGATATCAAATTTGACAGCAGTATTCAAGGACACTACGTTTAACGGAAGAAAAAAAAGAGGTGTAAATAGGTATAAACATTAACGAACACTTTGGAATATCTTACTATCAAATCTGATAATAAAGAGACCTTGGCAGTAAAAGTAAAGTAATTGCACGGCAACCCTAGAACGGTGTACGGGTTGAAGTTGGGAGAGGGCTCCATTCAGGCCTTGCCAATTATACATAAAATATGCTTATCGAATTTAAGCTTTGAATCAAATCATAGGAAAATATCATTAAAATTTTCGACATTAAAAGGATAGCCAAAAACTCCAGTAAATAACATTTTGTGACATTCTGCCATGTCTAAAGTGAGAGGTATAGATGCGCACCAAGTAGGTAAAGCATTAAGCTTGTTTTGTAAAAAAGTGTAGTCGTCTTTTGACTCAGTCACTCGCAACATCTTGAAATCGTCAGCTTATAAAAGACAAGAAGGTCGGATTAAAGAAAGTAGATCGATCATGAAAAATAGAAATAGAAGAAGACCAAAGATATACCCTTGAGGAACCGCTATTGCAGAATAAAAGGCAATTAAAGAACAGGAATTGATACTGACAATACCGGTATGATTAAATATGTATCAGATAAACTAGGATAGGAAAGAACTGGCTAGGCCATCGTTTCTTAGCTTTCAAAGAAAGAAGCGATGGTTGACAAAGTCAAATGATTTGCAAAGTATATAATACGCCATCCTGCTTTTAATGGTATATAGTTCATGCGACAAAATGTGTGAAAGAAAGAAGGTCGATTAAAATGGATTTACCTTCGAAAAAACCTTGCTAACCACAAACTAGGGTAGCTTAGATACAACAGTAGACTCTATTGTAGACCATAATCTCAAGGATCTTGCTGAAATAGGGGTTATTGGACGGTAGTTAAAGATGCTTGTCGGATCACCAGCTATATGTGATGGGAAGATGTTGGCAAATTGCCACAGAAGAGGGAAAGAACCAGCAAATATACTTATGTTTAACAAGATAGGAAGAGAAACGCACAAAGATAATAAAAGATATTAGGACAGGATATTTTTAACACCGTTGAAACCACTGCCGGTCATTCAGGAGAAGTTCAAATTCTTAAGGTTGTCCAAAACGAATTCAGGGGAAGACATGGAGAGAAGATATTTGATTTGAGGAGAGTGTTTGTTGAGCGAAGAAAGAGGAAAAGTAAGAAGTAAAAAGTTAAAACACATCATGTGGAATAGAAGCAGCTGTATCATCCAAATGCACACTATTGGGAATACTAGGAGAGTTTTTTAAGGAACGGAAGAAAAAACAAAAGGATTTCGGTTAGTTGGTTTTGATTGATGCTTCAATACCACCAATATAGGTGCACATCACCTGTCTGGTAGCATATTCTGCCTTAGCGCGTAGTTTTTTTTATACAAAAATAGGTCAACAAATGAACCAGATCTTTTATATAAATTACGTGCTGCATTTTCGGCTTCGAATGACGTAACATCATCATTGTTAAACCAAGAAAGATCATTCAGTTTTCTAAGACGATGAATTGGCGTGAATTGAGGAATGAAATTTGAGAGGAAATTATAAAATTTGAGCAAAACATCATCAATACCAAGGCCAAGAAAAAATGAGGATCATTTAAGCCCACTTATTCCAATAGCTATACCAGTGAAATCAGCTTTAAAAAGTAAAGCGTACTTAAGAAGGAATCTCGTTATCAAAGCTGCTTATTTAAAGGGCAAGAGAAGGATGATGAGAATTAGGAGGCACATAGAGCAAAAAACAGCATTTCAGGAAAGAGATTGTTTTGGAAGATTGGACATAGCTAGGTTTAGAATTCTATTGCTAGCATTTGGAATGTGGCTTAATTGTGAGAAGGAACAATTTGAGAGGAACGATGACTTTATTAATGAGATACTACTAATCGAGATGATAGCCGAGTAGACAGTATACCAATTTAAAATAAGAAGGTTAAAATCATCACATAACAGGACGTAAACATTTGAAAAAGCTATATGCTAAGAAGAGAGTTTCACAAGAAATCATTCATAAATTAAGAGAAGAAGACAACAGGGGATACATATTGAAGTGATAACTAAATTTTTAACAGAAGGTAGGCATATACGCACAAAAGAGCATTCAGCAAGAAAACAGAGAAAATACATCTCCACCATCGGATTTACTACAAATGGTCCCGGTCTTTACAGAGAACTATGTATTTAAGTAAAATTTCAATATCAAATATATCAGCCAGCCAGGTTTCCGTTAAGTGTATTATATCGTCCCAAGCTAAGATAGCAAAAAAAATCGTAATTTTGGGTTCTCAAAGCGCTGTTATATTCATAATATAATCTTAACTTCCGAAGCTCCTTGCTCCTTTTGGACGAACGTTCCTTCGAAAATTTCTGGTGAATTTCTTAGCTAAAATATTAGAAAACCAGAAGTCCTTTTGTAGTAGATGGTTGGCACCAGCAGATACAGCAATGCAGAAAGATTACACTTCCTTGTTGTATAAGCTGTCAGGCATCAGTTTTTTGCAGAGAAGAAGTAGTGGCACATAAACAAGCTTAGCAGCTGCAAATTATTTCATCATCTCAGCTTTAGTGTTATAGAAATGAAATAATGAAAACCTGCAGCGGCGGGGTGAACTTTCACGTGGGGACAGGGCCGGATCTTCCTCAGGAGCAAATGTAGCAGCTGGGCCGGGTGCACGTGAGAAGGGGCGCAAAGTTCATAATAACAATAAGTTCATAACATATTTCGTTGTTCAAAGTTCATAAAATCTTTAGTTCATAATAACAAAAATATCGAAATACACAAATATCGAAGTTCATTCTATTCAATTGACAGTTTAAATTCTTATTTATTTTATTTTTTCTTCAATGTAAACTTTGTTCTCACAGATCGTTACATGCCATTTTAGTTTCAAAGCAGCCCTATTTTAATATAAAAATCACTTGGGTTGCAAGAGCAAAATTTACAAACACGATCGCTGCTTGGGGTACATTACGCATTTCACAACATTAATATTTATGAATGAAATTAGATTACTTCATTCTACTCATTACTTTACTTCCTTGTATGCTGCATTCTCCTTCATTTGTGTTTTTTCCACACTTTCAAACAATTCAACACAGAAATCCACAGGAACTATTCATAGGCGTGCCGTGGTCTAAAATCTGGCTGGGGCCAGGGACCGAAAGCATAGCTTAAGAACTATATATAGCTCGGAAAGTACGTGAATTGCAATTCAATTCCCCACTGATTGCGAGAAGTAAATAGCAATATTCAAGTCCAAGTTGGAAAAAGACACAAAATACCCCGCCAAGCAACTCTGCTACGATCAAATACGTTTCTCATTCCCACTAGGCAATATACATGTGCTTTGACAAAGAGACTATTTTAACGAATGGCGATTTATGCAATATTGCTTTTCTTAATACATTTTCTGAGTATTAAAATGGTAAGCGATAAGGTAGTTAACGCGGAATACTACTTTCGATACCATTTGGCGAGTAAAAGGAATATCTCCGACACTTTTATGCAACCCAATACAGAGAATTTCGTTTGTTGGCAGTGCATGTTCGCGGCGCTTACTGTTTCTTGATGGGATTATACGCACGCCAACACACTCTCACCTATCAGCTAACACGGATATATACATTCTCACCTGTCGTTTGACATTATATTTTCTCACTTTCGCATGTGATAAAGTGATCTTGTTTTGGGTTTATCTCTTTTTACGTGCCAGCTGATGGTAATTCCTTCACTCTTTTCCAATCTCTTCCATCAATAAATCACGTACTTTCAGGCCCCTGCCGAAAGGCTCAAAACAAGCGATAATTTTTTCTTCCGTAAGGTACACGTACTGTTCATACAACTTATATAATTTACTAATACATTATATGTTTATTAATTTGTTCTTTGTTATTTGCTAATGCATAATGCATTATCAAATAAACTTCGTGTCTGTGAATACGTATGAGCTACTACCATATACATATAATGTGAACGGTAAGTATGAATTACACATGAATTATCCATTAGCACTAAGAAATGAACGCTTGTAGGAATTATACCAGAATAGAATGGAAGTAATTAGAAATATAAACTATTTTTTCGTTAAGAAGCTAAATATATTTCAATTTATACTTGAAGAAGGAAATAGTTTACTTTCAAAATTTCTTTGAAGAAATTGGAATATATTAAGCTTACAAGGAAGAAATTGATCCTTTGTTTCAAATTTTTGTTACCTAGAAAACCTAGGAAAAGCATAAATAATTTGCCAAGACGAAGAGTGCTGTAACTTACTTTTTCCGAGCCATTTGGTTTGCAAGGATATCTTTGCAGCCCTAACTGCTTGCCCGAGGCTAGATGGAAAATCAAAACCTTTCAGACTTGTGCTTTTTGCTGTTTTCCGCTTTCGTGATCCTCTGGAAAATGTGAGATCCAGACAGTGCTTCTCTGCGAATGATTTAATTTTTTCCCAAACTACATAAAAGTTTTCTCGCTCACTTAGTAGTGTTTTAACTGTTCCATTCACAAGATCCGTCCCATCCCAAAGAGTTTGGAAATATGTGCTTAACATGTTCGTTATAAAAAGAACATAGTGAAAGAAGAAAAAATTTGAACATAGTGAAATATGAAAGATCGCCAATGCAGAAACTGAGTCGTTGTATTTTCCTTCATTCATTTCTTTTTCTAAAGCCTCTTATATATGTAGTTCCATAGCGATCACATATTTGCAATTGTGAAATCTCATTGACTAACGAGTCGAGCTTAAACTTCTCATTTCACGCCTTGTGTTTAGACCAACTGCCTCTTCAAGCTGCTTCAACTATTGATGTTGTGATGGCTTTGAAAGGTGTACGTAAAGGGATTCGATGACATTGAAAAAGGATGCATACGTTTTGATTGTGCAAAATATGTGCATCACAACAAGGATAAATTGATGAGCTTGACAGTGTACAAATGTGGCTGCAGGGTGTTTTATCTTAATTTAGATTTGTAAACCACCTTTTTGACTTGATATGACACTAGCACCATTATATCCAACAACAAGCAATTTGCTAAGTCCGTAACTGTCTAACAGGCTCAAAGTTATATCGCCTAATACGAGCCGTTTCTAGCTCCTGAAACGTCTAGTTAATCTGACAAACACGGAGAGTTGTTCCTTTTTGTGGACCCTTGTTTCGTTTGCCATAATAGATATCAATCCGCACTCTTTTATTTCAGCTGTATTGTCCTCGTGAATGATTTCAGCAATTGTTTTTACTAACTCATTTTCTGTTTTGCCACTACAGTAGTTCGCAACCTTGTTTTAAAATGTTTTTCAAAAATTAAATCAAGCTTCGAGAATAATTCACAAAATTCCAAAAAAAATTCACGGCTATCACTGGGACCACTTTCATCATGTCCTCTGAAAGCAAGTCCTTGGCGACTGAGACACGTCGTAAGGTCGATAGCCTTTTCTAAATAATTTCGGTTCATCTTGACAATATTCCAAGACTGTTCAAGCATCATATCACTTACTGTCTTCCAAGCACTATTAGAGTTTTATTATTGTAGTGTTTTGATTATTGTATGCAATATGTCCTTGAAGACATTGTGGATCAATTTTACGATCCGGATAATTTATCCGGATCGCGAAGTTTGGTTGAGCTGAAATTTTGATGTATTTTTGACGACAATGCAAATTCTATGGAAAATTTCGCATTGTGTGTCATCAGATCATCACGAAATTCACAAGACGCATCAATGGGTATAAAAAATAAGTTTCTGTCGTTTTGAAATGTCTGGACGACCGTGTAGCTACCATAAGTACGTAAACATAAATCTTTCACACCATTGACTCTCTGGTATTTTTATCGGTATTTAGAATAAAATGCAAATGATTGATGAATTTGATACTATATTTATACAGTCAAATCTAAACTTCTAAAAGTCCCAATCGCACAAAAATCGTAATTCTTCATCGAATTATTTATATTTTTAGCACCTGGAACTTCCGTTTACGGTATCTCGCGATTGCAGCATCAACATTTTTGTCCTGGAAATCGGTTCTATTAAATTTTCAAAAAATTATGATTTTGTAGTGAAAATAAACCGAAAATATTTCAATTTCAAAAAATTTAACACATTCGCGGAAGGTAACTCCAAACACCCTTTTTTTCGTATAACTTCCAACGCTTTCAATGGATCAAAAGTTATAGGGTAAGTTATTTGAACGGGTTGCAAATTCGGTATAGTCTTTGTTGTGGTGGTGTCAAAAGGTTTGCAGCAGCAATATTGGACTTTCCGAGCTATTCAGTATGGACTTTTTGACTCAAACTTAATAAGTACACTTTATCATACGCAAAAGTCAAAGAAACATGCTCTCAAATATGGAATGGGACTGTGTTTGTTTTGATTAATGTTAGGTATGAATGTGCTAATTGTACATGATCCCATCAAGAAAGAGTAAGCGCAGCAAAAATTGCTCACAATAAACAACATTGTCTTGAATAGATAGCATAAAAGTAGCAGGGATGCCATTTTTATTCTCCAAATGACTTCGAAAACTTTATTCTACGTTAGCCTACCATTTGAATACTCAGACTATGTTTTGTGAAAAACATAATTGCATAAAACACCAGTTTATAAAAGTATTCTTATCGAAATACCTGTATATTGCCTAGTAGAAATGAACAGATAATCTTAATTAAAAAAGGATATTTGGCGAGGCGCTTTTCGTCTTTTTCTTAACGTATAACTTGTCGAAATGAAATATTTTCTCGAGATAAGTCCCATAACATCGTAATTAATACAGCAAATAACACAGTTTCTATGTTATAAGTAGTGTGTATGCTTTGGTATAGGCTTACACTACTGCACTGTACAGCTCTTGCTGTAACAACAAAAACTAAAGAGGCGAACACTTAAGTGTCTGCTGTTAGAAATATTTATTTTTCTGGGAGGGGCCAACCTAGGGTCTGGGGGACCCCCCCAGACCCTAGGTTGGCCCCCCCTGGCCCCCCATACGGCGCGCCTATGAAACTATTGCCTTGGTGCGAAAATCTATATTGCTCCATTCACGACTTCATTATGAAAAAAGCAAAACTATCACTACTCGCTTTATGCGTTTTCGTGTATGATTTTGGTGCGGGATGAATTCATATTCCCTCATTCTCTGTTGATTTCACATTCTAATGTATACTGAGCTGCTGTTGAGTGTGCAGGTTGATAAAGAAGGTTGATATCGGCAATATGCAGCTTGATATCGGCAATATCGGTGTGGAAATAATTTTTGCGCCAGTGAATAAAAAAACATAGCGAAGTATGATTTTTCCTCGGTTTTCACTTTGGATGCACGTGTCCGTTAGTTAAAAATCTTCTAATGATATACTTTCAGTTCGAAGAGCAAAATAAATTGTGGAAATTTCTGTTTTAAAAGTGAACTGAAGTACGTTTGATATTTAAAGTTGTTTGACTTGAATTTGATCGTTTTTGCGCTTAAGTTATTTTGTAAAAATAGTTTTTGCGTTCGTTTGTCAACTTTGACTCTATCATGAGTTCAATTTTTATAAAAAGTAGTCTGGTAGTGGATAACGGAAAAAGAGTAAATGTTTAAAAAACGAAAGCACTTTATGACTAAATAAATTCGTGGCAACCACTTTATCAACCACCAAATTCGTATATTTATTCCAAAATAGTTCTTCAAACGTGCCAAATCCTGTGCTAGATGATTTTTTTCTTTTTCTTATGGAATCAGGAGAAAAAAAACCTTTCTACGAACCGAGATTCAAGACTTTCAAATAATTCTAGTCCGTGTTTTTCCGTTTCAATGGTAACAGAGGTGTGTAGTTTTTCAATTGAATCAGAGCTTGGGGATCTTTATTAATTAAGGAACATGACTCGCTCAATGATATCCTTGAATTCATTTTCAGTAGAAATATTGAAGATCTTTGAAAATAGAGTTGACTTTTCTTTTTTAAGTTACAGTGAGAGAACGATCTTTTTCAAAATTAAAAATTTTAAAGAATTATTTGAGATCTACGATGACGTTAGAAAGATTAGTAAATTAGGCAATTTGATCCATAGAAAATAGTCTTGTCTTCGAATTAAATAGTGATAGATAGAGACTTTGCGAAAATTAAAGCTTGCTGTGCTACGTTTTCAACTAAATAAAAAAAGAATTCTCTCCATAGCATGTGGAATTTTTGTGTATTAAAGCGTTTCAGAGTGGATAAGCACAACGAACTCCTGTCAACCGCATAAAAATCTAAATTTTCTGTATAATTTATGTCTTTAAGCTTATTTTTGTTTGTTTGAATGAACGAATAATGTGATTTTCTTATAAATATTAGAACTTTCTCTGTTTATTGTACTTTTTTTTACACTTATGCATGTGCATGGCTATCGATAACTAGGCCTACAGGGGGAAACCTCTTTCAATAAACGCATCTGAGGCTCTATCTCATAGCGGTAGATCATTTGGAAAAGAACTGTTAACGAAAACTATAGTTCTGCACATAATTAGGCTCAAACAATTGGTTACTATCCGGTCAACAGCATTACAGAGCCAAAAAATCGGAGAAGAAAAATATTTCTGCGTATCGAAAACTTGAGACAAAAACATTTTTGAGAAAAAAGTGTTTTGCTGCATTGCTCGAATGAGCAAACATCTAGTTTTTTCATGAAAATTACATGTTGAGCAATGCTCAGGTAAATACTCCCAAGAACTAGTAAAAACTTGCTAAGAATTCGCAGTCATGAAAGAGGGGCAAATTTAAATCATAATATAGAGGGCGCCAAATGTCGTTCTGCGCCGGGCGGAGATATGGCCAGAACCGGCCCTGCGTGCGGATACAACATTTAACCGAAAATATTCAACAGGTCAACTGGGTTGACTTTGAAGAAGTACATGAATCCAGAGCTGGCAGGAATGTCCAAGAGTAATAAAAATGAAGAAAAAGGTCGATCTTGGGGCTAAAAAAATAAGCAGTGATTTTTTTATTTATAGTAACATGTGGCAATAAGTAACAACTATTTCACTTTCTTAAATTTTGAAAAACTTACAGGGTTAAGATTTGATGGAAGAGTTTTCTACCCAATGGCAGTGGTCGGATAAAGTCTTACAGGATATTGGATAGAGATTGATTGCAATAATGGGCACGTTTGGTAGAACGCGCATTCTTCTGTTTTTCTTCGAAGATCTGCCTTGTTAGCGGTTCTTATGCCCTAGAGTTTTTGTTCCATATTACATTGTGTTCTATTACACACCTAGTTTACACAATATGCTGCAGGAACTGCGTTCAAAACCACAGGTGCCTATAAATATACATATCTTCATTGATCAGTATAGAATAAGATTGTTGGTAGAAAGTCTGACTGCAACTTAATCCTTAATAGCATGCTCAAATAAAATCGTTTGATCACAAAACTTATTGATCTTATTGAAGTATTGTGAACAAATAAACGAAGAGAACAAGTAAACATTTGTTCTATTTCCAATCGCAACAAAATTATTTTAAATTCATTTGGTTTCTTGGTTTCATAACTTTTTGAAAAGATTTTATGTGTCTTCTTCGACAACACGTGAAATAAAATGTACCTCTGACGTTGAGATACATATATACACCCTATTCCAGTAACGCCTCTCACTTCATCTTAGAAGAATATTCGGAGCAGATAATATATGCTCATGCTTACGCTGACTAATTTTAATTTTATTCACGTCCCGTACGCAAAAATCTTCTGCGACACCCCCAACCAAAGCACACTAAACAGCAGATTCGCGGAAGGAAATCATTTTCCTCGCAGCCAGTTCACTTTTATACATTGGAAGCACATTATGAGCGCACCAGTCACTTTCTAAGCCATGTCTCCGCGACAGGCTCCAGGAAAACGAAGCCAACACGGACGAACCGAACGATACCGTTTTGATTTCCCACGCCCCCCATAAAATACTGTGTTCCAAAGGAAAAAAAATAATTCGACTTGTTGGAAATGAAAGCGAAATTCGATGGCGGAATGTGAATGATTTTCGCAAGGAGCAGATCAGAAGAGCGCAGGGAGTAGGCGCTAATGGCTGAAGAACAAGTGTTCGCTGAAATGCGAAAATTAATTCAGTCAAGAGGCAGGAAATCCTTTGTCAGCAAAGGAAATTAATTGAATTTCAAACCGTCGATTTGCCAATTGGCATCATATCGGCATCTTGCCAAGACGGAGAGATGTGAATTAAATGTGGAAGAGCAGACATTCATGGCTGGGCTGCGATGAAAGCTAGGAAAGTGTAACGGATATGTAATGGAGATAGGACTGTATAAAATGGCGATAGCGATATTTGTACAGAAACTTTCATGGGCGTATAATGATATGACTTACGGTAGTTGTTCCTCGTTTGTACTTCCAAAACTGCCAATGTGAAAGTTTCAAAGTGGTAGTTGCTCTGGAAGTTTTCTAAGTGCTGTAGTTGCTCACTATGCGTTTAAGAGTGTTACTTGTAAATGAACTGTTGCCGCACTAAATTATCTTATGAATATACAAAACTGTTTCGACTTGCGATTTAATAGGGGCTTCAGCGAGCTATACAGGTGATAATTAGCTCACTCATTGCAGCACTTTACATTATTAATTTAATTAATTACTAACGCTGGAATTAAGATGTAGTGTTAATGAAAAGGGACTGTCTGGATGGGTTGGTGATGTGTAAGACTATTTTCTAATTACTTTGTTAACTTAAGCTATGTTATTTTTACTGCCACCCTACTCTGAGAGGATAGTATGTGTTCCATAAGAACTACATTTACATTAGCTGCAAATTATTGGTTTAGGTAGAAGCTTATGAATTAGAACATCAACCTAGTTTTAATCAAATCCGGTTAATTGAAAGCAAATATCGTCATAGATATTCCGATCAGACATCTGATAAATCACATGTAAGCTTATTGATTCTATCTACAGATAAATTTCGGGTAACCAAGTGTAATTAATATTTCACAGAATGTATTTGTACAGACTTGTTATGTTATCATAATTATCGTAGTTATATCTTCTAGATGTGATTTTATAACATAGTCAGATGTACAAGATATTGAGTTTTAGGCTGCTAATCGTAGTGAGTTAATTTCATCCAACATTTTCGATTTACGTAGCAAAATCATATCACTATTTTGATCAGACTCACAGTATGCTTACTCAGTAGACTGTATTGTAAACAGGTGACTTGATTGTATCAGTTAGCAATGCGTGCTCACAAGATGTATTATTTCATGATAGACCGGCAGTGTTGAATCCAAATAGGCTTTGACGCCTTCTATCTGATATGATAAAAAATAATATGCAACAGTACGTACCTTATTTTTTATTATTTTTACCTCACACAGATAAGTACTTTTGTAATTTGAGAAATGGTTTTTTTATTTAGTAAATGTAAAAAAAATTAACAAATTTGTACTCGTAAAAAATAATTAGTGATTTTTATGATGTTAAAGTTCAGCATCAGAATGGCTTCTTCCACATCCAAGTTACTTAAGATACAATGCAACTACAGCTGCAACAAATGAAAATTTAGCCATAATAAACATACGAAATTTTAGGATTGAATTCAGAAAAAATTGAATAATCATAAAAAACTCAAACCAAGGTTACCTAGAGTTCGAAATAATCGAAAAACACTCTACGTGCTTCCAAAGAGGATATTTGAAGGACAGAAAGAGAAGAAGAATTTGGCAAAAAAAAACTCAAGCGCAGAGGAACCGCTAGAAGGAAAAGTAGAGGAATCGTGCTGATTTCGAATACGTATTCTACCACACGTGCTTCGTGATTTGACGACAACATCGATGATGACTTCATCGAATATCTGTAGAAAGATGTTTGGAGTTGCCATCCGAAAGATTTGGTTATTTATATCCAGTGTAGATGTTTTTCATATGTATATATAATAGTAGTGTCTGTTTTTATGGAAATATAATAGAACCAAAGCCAAAACTGTTCTTAATCTGCTCCACATAAAGACGGATCCACTCTGTGGATTTCATTTCATTTCGATTCGATGACTGCATTGTAAGCTACAGGGGAAAAAATACATTTAGGACTATCCCGCCCAGGAGTTTTAAATTATCGAAGTCTAATACATTCTTACCAAACTTTACTTACTGTAAGGTCCATTTACCTTATGAATTTCGTTTTGATTTCCTGACTGCACTGAAAGCTGTAGGGCAAAAAGCTATATTTTACTGAGCGAGTTTTTGAGATTCAAGAGACCAAAATTACCACGTTCAACCTAATTTTTCAACCAAATTTCTTTCAAGCGCGGTCAGGAGTGAGGTACATCTATAAGCATAAAAGTGTATGTGAGTTGCTTTTGTTTGTGAAAATCAAAATTTTTTTGAGAGCTGCAGGATTACCAGTACGTCTTTAAAAAACTATTTGAGTCTAGAACTTATTAACGTTAATGTATTTTGTAAATTTTATAATGATTGAAAATTTCACAAATTTTTTTCCACGTTTTTATAGGCACCTAGCGCACACATGAGTCTAAAAATTTTCAGTGTTATCATATATGTACATATTTCAAACACGTTCGAAAACTAATTCGCAGACTTAGTTTTTTCGAAAATCATTTGTTGATAGAATGATAAGGATAATTAAAATATCACTGAAATGGCCACCGGCGCCAAATAACTGGAGATAACTAACATTTATTCCCCATATGCACTAATGTATCCTGAAAATTTTGGCTCAATTGGAAGGTGGGTGCTCGAAAATAGAATAATAGAACTATGAATTTACGGCCAAAGTGAGTTTAGTAAAAACAGCGAACAAGTGAAGCAATAGGTCTGTTCGCGTACTTGAATCTATTATAATATATTCGAATAGATTCGCAGTAAGTCCTTTACTAAAACTAAAATTAACCTCCCCGCTTGAATTAAGTCTGCTTAAATTAGGTTGAAAAGTCTGGTGGTATAGACAAACGAAGGCTGATATGTATTGTGATAAACCAACCTAATCCTCGTAGAACAGGATTTAGCAAAACCACCAAAAAAAATTAATTAGGTTGGTGCGTTGGTTGGCGCCATGAATGTAACTATCATTGGTCAGTGCATTGACAGCGAAATTTTCGCTGTCAATGTGGTTCATCATATTCAAGTGCAAAATTCTACATTGAAGTTCGCCGCCCCCTGCGCAATTTCGCATTTATTGTGATTCGGCCTTATGTGAGAAACCTGAGCGGCTGATATAAAAAGTATTCTTGAATGAAAATTCGCATAAGTGGTTAACGTTGTCGCCTTGTGTGACATAGCCAAATTAGGTTAATCACAATACAGCGTTTTCCACTGCGGCAAACGCAGTGGGCTGCGGCAAAGTGCTGTCAAAAAATTAGAATGCATTGTTTTGTATGGTAACGCGCACAATGGCTGCGGCCGAATTTGCCGCAGCGGCAGAATTTGCCAAATTTCTAATTTTGCCGCACCGCTAGCGGTGATACCCACCATAGGTTGGCATCACCACTAGG
>CANBKX010000445.1:0-5000 GCA_947369275.1 Nemotelus nigrinus
ACTTCAATGTGAATTGCTTTTAGGAGAATTGGTTTGTTTCAATATATCTAACACTAAAACCAGTCAGCTTTTCAAAGAATATGATATTCTAGTTTTGATTTGCTATAAATTGAGGTTTCAGACACAGGTACACACGAGAATAAAAATGTTTGCACTTTTAATTGAGGGATCAAAATACTGCTCGGAATTTACAAAAAGTTAACTACACCTGATGTTCAATTTAAACTACTATACTCAGTCCTAACAAAATTTTCTTTTCCTCCATCACACCAGCATATGCAGTTGGCTAAAAGTTGAATGGACAATTTTCCAATCAGAATCTAAACGTACGTATTGCAAGTATATTTCAAATAATTTTCAAACAATATGCCAAAAGCTCGTTCTATACTTTTAATTAAGATCTTCTGTCACCATTGAACATTTTTATCTTACTATAAACGAAAGAACAGAAGAGTTCATTTCAACAACAGATTGTTAGCTTTCTGAGTGAGCCTAATTTTGCTTGTCCGGTAAGTCCACTCTTTCTAGACTGTTGGAATCTACGATTCTAAAGAACTCCGGTACCTATTATACCTTTTTGAATTTCAACTAGTGCAACCGTTACTACATAGTACTCCTGTCTGCTACTATATAAGCATACTCGAATCTCGTAGAATATTTTAAAATTAATTTATTGGAAGTATGTATAATGGTTTTTGAATTGCAAATCTATATGGAATTGTCAAAGCGTTTATGTCTCTAACAATTTTATCCACCTCGAAAAAGATTTCCTCAGAAAGTGTATGTAATGCGTGCATATACATATACGCATGCCACTACACAAATGAAATCAATAGCTGAATTTTAATTTTCCTAAAGAATTTATGTGAATGTTTTAGGAAGAATGGGTGTAGTATGTTTTTTTCGGGATTGAGAGGCTTAAACGGATATATACATTTTGTTTCTGCTGGATGTTAAAAAATCCGCAATGGAATTTTTTTTTTCTCCATACAATGGGAGAATTATTTTGCTGGAATGCGGACCGATTCCCGAGTTTTTGAAATGTAATTTTAGTGATTGGAATAAATTACGAGGAGAATTCATATAGTAGTCTGTAGAATATACTTAAAATAGAAATACTTCTCAGAAAAGTATTCTTACCCTCCTTTTGACACCTTAATCTTGCTGTCGGCGCAGGAGCTGGTTCAGTGCGCTGAATTAGAGAAACTGGACTTCTAGTTGGCTTGGGGTGCTAATTCCCAGCACAGCAGTTGAGGCAGTAACAAATGTAACATCAGCAGAGAAAGACACTTTGTTTTTTTAACTTTTGCAGAGTTAGAGACACTAAACACTAGTGTTTATAAAATACCACTGTGTTCACGTAGAACAATTAGGACCTGCAAATCGGAATTATTCAAATCGTTCAGTGAGAAATATGGAGTTCGAAAAGAGGCTTTAAGGAGGGGTATGGTCCTAGAAAAGAACCAACCAGTTGATTTTAATTTCATCAATTCTGAAAATAGGCCTCTGCATACTTTATTTTACTTCACTTTCTGACTTTTGTGGCTCTCAACATCCCTCCTGCTAATTGCGGCAGTAGAATGAGGACGCTATAATGTTCTTTGCTAATTACAAATCAGCAAGCTAGCGTTGCATCTATTCGGCTGTAGACTACCCGGAAGCTGATCTATAGGAAATCTTTTGGGCAAACCTGAACCTGTGGTCCTTTTGCCACATCGCTAAAAACTTTGCTTTATGCCAAAACCTAAGAGAGATGACTATTCAGGTCCAAGGAAGTTTAAGCCGATTAGCCTTACATCGTTTATGCTGAAATCCCTGAAAAGACTTGCTGAAAGACACATATACACAAGGGTGCTCAACTCTCACCCCTCAAACCCAAAACACGTATCGCCAAAAAGAGACAAAGGCACGCTCTTCATTCGTGAGCATAATATCGTGAGTATGCGATGAAAGTTTTTGCTGATATTGGGCCTTTTTAGACTTGTATTCTTGATGCAGTCCTATAACCGGTTTTCTGAGCAAGAGGCAGAAGAATCGAGGGGAACTCTCTACAAAAAGTGATGCACTTGGAGAGAATTTTTCATCACTTTTGAAACTGATTGAAACTGATGCAAATCACTAACACAACTATAAACATAGTTCACGGGTCAGGAGTTTTTCATGAAACACTCAAGTCGAAATGAGAAAACAACAACACGCACACATTCATATGCATAATCGGTATATGAACGGTTCCGTTGCTGAAGAATAAAAGTGTGGAAATGTTGATTGCTGTAAAACCAGTTCCAGGAGTGCATCAAGAATACAAGTGTAAAAAGGCCCATTGAAGGGATCAACTGCGCACATTTAAGAAAAATATATAAAGCTGTCAAATATCCTGACCTAAAACAAGTTCTAGTTAAATGAATGCATTCCATCTTGACGCAGAGATTATTGCTGTTAGAAGTTTGAGCCAACTTTTACTTGAGCACGGATCCAACAAATGTATGTATGTCCACAAAAGAGTTCGAATTCACGCACAACTACTGATGACGTGGTCACACTATCAGACAGCAAGGAACTGAAAGAGGTTTGTAAAAATACAGAAAGGGCTTATAATTTAGCTCACACTGGGGGCACAGTATTTCGGTGAATTCAGGGAAAACTAAACTAAATTCAGTCGACAGAGAAAAAAAGCTGGAAGATGCTATCAAAAATAAAAAGTGCAACTCTTAAACTTTCATTTGAAGTAAAATATCTAGGATAAGCCTTAGATGAAAAAAACTTATCTCGAAAAAGCATGTAGAGGGCAACCTTATTGGACACCACATGGTATCTGGAGCCGCATGTAATTATGTGTATCGACATAACAATTATAAGGCCGATGATTGAGTGTGGACCGCTGGTGTGGTTAATTCAACTTGGCCTTCGTATATCTGTTTGATTTGGGGCACTGCTCTGATAAATATTCGGTCTGAGAGATTTTTTCGATTCTCATGATCCCTTCGGACGCTCAAATGTCCTATTTGATTTTCAGAGAACATATGAATTATTCGTTTTGAGCAAAAGTGGCTGGGAACAGCCAAATATCTGTGCAATGGTATACACTATTAGTTTTTACACGGATAGCTTGAAAACAAACTAGACCTGATGACAAGTGAAATTTTTTCTGAAAAAACAAATTTTCCTTTTTTGACAAAGAGATATTCTGCGTGGCTCACGTTATGTTGCAAGAATGCAGAAAAAGATGGAACTCTGCCGCTAGATGCAGCTTCGTTGCTTGAGGATGTCGAACCTGCCTTAGATGCACTTTTAACTAATGTTCGAAGAAGAACATTAGTATTAAAATCACTTTGGCCAAAAATTCATATTTCTATATATATATATATATATATATATATATATATATATATATATATATATATATATATATATATATATATATAAATATATATATATATATATATATATATATATATATATATATATATATATATATATATATATCATCAAAAATTTCAGTGAAAAAATCTCAGGAACGCGCCAATCCGATTGAGCTGAAATTTTCAGGACACATTGGTGTATATGCAGAATAGTGCCAGGTCTCACAAAAAGTTAATAATCTTTAACCCTTTGGCGCCGGCGGCCATTTTAGTGATTTTTTTAATATACCTATTATTCCGTACACAAATAATTTTTGCAAAAATAAAGTTGACGACATAAATTTCGACAAGTTTTACATGTGAATCGGATAATGTTTTGGAATTTTTTAACCCTATGTGTGCGCTGGGTGCCTAAAAAGAGAACGGGAAAATTTGAAAATTTTTAAATTGCGATAACTTTTGACAGAGCTATTCCATGATAACGAAATTTTCAATACATGTTTGTTTTATTTAGTTGTAGATTAGAGTACGTTTTAATGATTGTGCTGGCAACCCTGTAGCTAGGGCAGGGCCTGAAAGTGAAAACCTCCAAATCATCGTTTCTCTTGAAAAAATGTCGTTTTTTAAAAAAAAGCCACTCATATGTAAATCTTGTGCTTTGTTTACATAAACAAACAAAAAAATTTGATATGGTATAACGGGCACGCCTGGTAACCCTTACCCAAGTTACCTATGTTTTTAGCATCAAAAACTTCTGTTCACGGAAACTCACGATCCAATGAGCAGAATTTATTGAAATTTTCAGAATGTATTGGTCTTAAATAGGACCAGGTCTGATAGAAGTGGTTTTGAAATCCTGGCGATTCTGTGCCAGTGGTGCCACCTTGAAAAATCACTAAAAAAGATAACTGCTTTTAGCCCTATAAATTCTGATTGAATCGTTCGATTTTGACGAAATTCACACAGTAGCTGCACCTTACTTCAAACCACGTTTGATAGGAATTTGGTTGAAAAATCCGGTTGGAGCTGCCAGCTATGATAATTTTGGTGTCTTAAATTTGAAAAAATAAAAATTTGGAAGTGAAAACATTCAAACCATCGAATATCCTAAAAAATGTCCGTTTCTACAATAAAACCAATCTGTATACAAATTTTATGCTTAATCTACACAGTCAAAGTAAAACTTTGTAAATTTCATGTCGGACAAGAACGGTAACCCTTTCTCAGTTAACCTATATTTTTAGCTTCAAAAACTTCTGTTCACGGTGACTAACGAATCAATAATCAGATAGAATTGAAATTTACAGAATGCATTGGACTTAAGTAGGGCCAGGTCTGATAGAAGCGATTTTGAATTGTAGGCAACTCTGTTCCAGTGGTGCCATCTTGAAAAATTACAAAGAAAAAAAACTGCTTTTTGCCCTATGAAATGTGAATAAGTTACCAGATTTTCATGAAATTGACACAGTAGCTGCACCTTGCTTTAAACTCTGTTTCATAGAAATTTGGTTGAAAAATTCGATTGGTGCTGCCAGCTATGGTAATTTTTGTGTCTTTTTGTGAAAATTCGCTCAGGAAAATAAAACTTTTTGCCCTATAACGTCCAGTGCAGTCATGAAATCAATACGAATTTCATAC
>CANBKX010000445.1:10000-35199 GCA_947369275.1 Nemotelus nigrinus
CCATTGTCGAAATAAATCTAATTCGTGAATGTAGTCGTTTAGAAAATCTAAACTAAAAAAAAAATTAAACAAAATTAAATAGTACATGCACAGACAATGACCAAGGTATTTATAGTCCTTCAAATACATATTAAAATACTACCCTTCATAAACGGAACTTCTTAGCAAAGGTTTTTTGAAAACCAGCTCGATGATGCATAGAAATTCATACAAAAATGTTATACACATTTTTTGAAAAGCTCATCCAAATTAAATAGCTTTAAATGAGTTGTAAACATCCTATCAAAATTACATGCTATCTCACAATATTTCCAGACATTCTTCTATTCATACGACTCTAGAACTAAGCTCTCCTGAAAACACACAGGTTTTCAAAATAAACTCTATAAAAATCACGTCACACGTTAAAGGAAATGATGTTGAAGTTTGTTGAAATTATGTTGAAATCATCATCATCATACTCATAAGCACACCATAATTTGCAACGTGCTGAATTCCGTCACAGCGTTGCTTCTTTCTTTTTCGCAACGTTTACATTGCCATCTCTAGCGCATATTAATTCCTTTGCACATTAAGTTCCTGTTTACGTTGTTTCTTTGCTCTAACCCAGCAGTCGGGGAACTTTTTTAACCATTACCCCGTAGGTCGATTTCTGTTTTTCGTTTTTATGTTCATTAGAGTGGAAAAGCCTTGTTCACAAAGGTAGGTTGTTGCAAATGGCAGCAACTTTTTTACCGCCTCTTTGTGTGCAATTTTGAAAGCCTTTGCAGTATTTGACAACCAAAAAGACGACAGATTTGCTTTGGTCTCAAATTGAATACGTGCTTCAATATTGGATCGAAGTTCAAGAATTGCGTCTGCTTAACCTGGAGGCTCTTCTGGTATGTTAGTAATTTCACATTTAAAAGGATCTACAACCCAATTCACCCAAAACATCAAGATCTGGAAAGTAGTCAGAGAACCGCTCTCTGAGTTTGGTAAGATGTTTTATAACTGTATCCTTGATGTCATCAAAAGTAATATTTTTACAGTCTTCCAAAAACAAAGCTAACTTTGGAAAAGAAGCTATCTTGTTCTGTTCTGCTTTATATCCAAACGCTGATAGTATTTTTCTGGCTGAAATGATATTTATATTTTTTCCTTGCAATTATTTGTGCAATATATTTTATTCTCAAAAATGTCAGCTAAATATGCGAGATATGAATCCCACGACGGGTTTTTAAACATATCTGCGAGAATATTCTTTTGATCAAACATAAAAGTTTCAAGTTCAGTTTTAAGAGCCCACACTCGATTTAGAACATTTCCGCGAGAGAGCCATCTTACTTCTGTATAATAAAGTAGATCCGTATATTCCACTTCACCGTCCTGACATAAATCACGAAATAGCCACGTGTTTAGTGCATGTCCTTTGATAATATTAACAATCTTGATGACATCATGCATAACGGCTTCCAGTGTAGGTTCCAAAAATTTCACAGATTTTATATATATAAATTTATATATTGCCATATCTTCGAAACTAGGCCACTTTTTCTCAGACTTGTATGGACATTTCGCCCGAAACAGCTCAGAAAGGTCCCCAAATTCAAGCTACGCAAAAAAAAAATTTGGGAAAACTCGACGTTTTTGCCCAATTTCCCCCATAAAAATTTTTTTTCATCCTTAAAATAGCCATATATATATATATATATATATATATAAAAGATAAATTTTCACATCCTTAAAATATCACTATTCCGGCGGATTTCATTTTGCCATATCTTCGAAACTAAGCCACTTTTTCTCAGACTTGTATGGACATTTCGCCCGAAACAGCTCAGAAAGGTCCCCAAATTCAAGCTACGCAAAAAAAAAATTTGGGAAAACTCAACGTTTTTGCCCAATTTTCCCCATAAAATTTTTTTTCATCCTTAAAATATCACTATTGTACTCCCCGACCACTTTCAATCATTGAAAGCGCGGTAAAGGCAGTTTTTGCGAAACTATGGCCAAAAAACCCCTTACTCCCCTACAAAACCGAAATGTTTGTATCACAGCAATAGGTCTTGGCCCGTTATGTCCGAAACCACTCTAACCCAAAATTGGCCGATTTCAGCTACTTTTGCCCTAAAAACTTTTTGAATATTTGAATAAAATACTCGCAAGTACTAAAATACTCGATACATGATATGCTTTCAAACTGCACTATCTAAAAGCAGATTTTATTTTAACATACTTAACAGCATGACAAAACTCAACTTCATATAATATTTGATCATACACTTTGATCAGACTTAATAGTTTTAACAAAACTACCAGCCATTTATACTTGATAAATGCTAGCCATACAAATTTCCTTACATATCTGATCATTACATTCCATATGTATGCACACGTAAAAAAATCTACTAAATAGTATATCCAATCCATCCAAATCTTTTCTTCACAAGCGGTTATACAAGCGTACTGTGTATACTGGTGTGCTTATACACTAACATGCCCGCCGCCACCAAAGAGTTAAAGATATTTTAATTTTAACTTAAGATAAACATATCCTTTTATACATCAATATTTCCCAAAAAATTGCAGTTTGATCAAATAATAACACTTAATATTTTTGCTGAAATATTTGAACATTTTTTTATTGGCTGCGCTAAAAAAACCTGCTTTATGGCTCTCTCAATTGCCGTCTACCGATGACTTGACCGACCGAATGATCGATTGCCTCGATTGTCTCGAATCGCTCGATTATCTCGAATCGCTCGATTGTCTCGATTATCTTGAATCGCTCGATTGTCTCGATTATCTCGAATCGCTCGATTGTCTCGATTATCTCGAATCGCTCGATTGTCTCGATTATCTCGAATCGCTCGATTGTCTCGATTATCTCGAATCGCTCGATTGACTCGATTATCTCGATTATTTCGAATGTCTCGATTATCTCGATTGCAACAATCGAGTCCAACTTAAATAATCGAGATGTTTCGAGATATTTGAACAATCGAGACAATCGATTTTAATATCTCGTAATCGCGCATCACTAGTACAGACTGGTGTAGCTGAGCTGGAACGGGAAAATTTATGGCCGAAAGATCTAATCTGGTGGTTGATGTTGATTTACCACTGCAAAGTTACGCCAGCTTGTATAGAATTCATTCAAGAGTGTGGACTGTTCTCCACCACGCGCTGCTGTTCGTGATATCGTTATTCATTTTCGCCCTTAACTCACGGTGCAAATCCGTGATTAATTAACCTGCAAAGCCAGTAATTAGATGGGTAGAATGTAATTATTAAAGTGT
This sequence comes from Nemotelus nigrinus, assembly GCA_947369275.1. Taxonomy (NCBI): domain Eukaryota; kingdom Metazoa; phylum Arthropoda; class Insecta; order Diptera; family Stratiomyidae; genus Nemotelus; species Nemotelus nigrinus. The sequence continues at coordinate 13,282 of CANBKX010000445.1, forward strand.
ATAGACAAAATGAATGAAAGTCAGGCTATTGTAGTAAGGCAAGAAAAACTGAGCAGGTGAGACAAGCAAGAGTGCGTCGCAGGAATATACTTTAACAAGGATGGTAGGAGGATGCAACGTGGCCAACATGAAAGAATTATGTGATAGAGGATGATATCTTTTAGCAAGGTTATGCCTAGATTTTTTCATCAAACTTGAAATTTGGAACTGAGGCGGTTTTATTAAGCGTCAAAAGTGCAATAAGTGCTAGCGAAATAAACCTTTTACATGGATATCAATTGTTCAGATAACTGAAAGTCTGAGATATGACCAGAAAAAAATTATATGATTTAGAGGTGTTTCGTATGAAAAATCTATGAAACAAAATCTTGAGAAGATTTTAAGAGAATAATCAGGGCCAAATGTTGGATACAATGATGATAAGTATCGCGTTACAAGGACTCAAAAGCATCTTCTATCGAACTCTGGAAACTGCTATAAGTGGCAATTTGTTTCTATAGAGTAAAAATAAAAGGCTAAACAGTAACCCAAAAGTTGCTTGAAAGTGCAATTATTTATGTCCGTTCTTTCAAACTAAGCATTTTATACAGCGAAACTGAATATTCAACACTCATTTGAAGGCTCTGCTTCTAAGTATGAAACATCATTATAGTTTTATAGTGAACAAGATAATGAAAAAAAACCTCATTTATTAATTGATTTTCTACTTATAATAAAAAGATACAATCTAATTGCATTATAAATAACAAATCAATAGAGAAAATTTAAACGAAATTAAAAAACTCTAGCGCACCTGAACCGCTAGAAACACTAATGTTCGAAGAACAGTAGAAGAATCGTGCAGGTTTTGAGTGCATATTCCACCACATGCGCTGCTTATTACGGCCAAATTGTTTCAAATGCCATGTTTTACTTTTGTCTCAAGAATGCATTATAACTCATATGGTAGAAGATTTCAGATATTACCACTGGCATGAATTTCAACGTTTATGAGAGCAAAACACGGGTTAATTATATTCGTTATCAATTGCTTATTTCACAAAATTTTGAAAGCAGCATCTCATTTAATATCAATGAAGAAAATGCTCAGTGCTTGCAGCACTGTAACTGAAGTTGGAGTTTGGGGCTGCGATCCGAAAAATTTGCAGAACTTTGGGAATTGAAACATCGGTTATTTATTTTCATTGTAAATGTTTCCGGTATGAATACTAACTGTAAGCATTTATTGATACAAAAGTAGCACAACCGACTCGTGCTGGCAACCTTTCGCCAGTATCAAAGCCAAGAATATATCACATCTGCTTCACGTTGTTATATTACATTTGAAGTTATAGGAGTAAAAAGAAATTTAGGGTTACCTGATGCGAGTTTTTTCAAATAATCGAAAGCTTCATATTTGCTGTTTATTGCCACTACAATATCATAACCAATTGAAAATTCTACGATAAAACCGCTTAATAAAGATATTGCAAGCAAACACAAAACCAACAATAGCTGGCAACCCTATCATGGCTTTTCAACCAAATTTGGCTTGAATAATGTTTATAATAGGTTCCAGTAATTGTATGAAATTCGTATTGATTTCATGACTGCACTGGACGTTATAGGGCAAAAAGTTTTATTTTCCTGAGCGAATTTTCACAAAAAGACACAAAAATTACCATAGCTGGCAGCACCAATCGAATTTTTCAACCAAATTTCTATGAAACAGAGTTTAAAGCAAGGTGCAGCTACTGTGTCAATTTCATGAAAATCTGGTAACTTATTCACATTTCATAGGGCAAAAAGCAGTTTTTTTTCTTTGTAATTTTTCAAGATGGCACCACTGGAACAGAGTTGCCTACAATTCAAAATCGCTTCTATCAGACCTGGCCCTACTTAAGTCCAATGCATTCTGTAAATTTCAATTCTATCTGATTATTGATTCGTTAGTCACCGTGAACAGAAGTTTTTGAAGCTAAAAATATAGGTTAACTGAGAAAGGGTTACCGTTCTTGTCCGACATGAAATTTACAAAGTTTTACTTTGACTGTGTAGATTAAGCATAAAATTTGTATACAGATTGGTTTTATTGTAGAAACGGACATTTTTTAGGATATTCGATGGTTTGAATGTTTTCACTTCCAAATTTTTATTTTTTCAAATTTAAGACACCAAAATTATCATAGCTGGCAGCTCCAACCGAATTTTTCAACCAAATTCCTATCAAACGTGGTTTAAAGTAAGGTGCAGCTACTGTGTGAATTTCGTCAAAATCGAACGATTCAATCAGAATTTATAGGGCTAAAAGCAGTTATCTTTTTTAGTGATTTTTCAAGGTGGCACCACTGGCACAGAATCGCCAGGATTTCAAAACCACTTCTATCAGACCTGGTCCTATTTAAGACCAATACATTCTGAAAATTTCAATAAATTTTGCTCATTGGATCGTGAGTTTCCGTGAACAGAAGTTTTTGATGCTAAAAACATAGGTAACTTGGGCATCCCTTACCAGACTCTATCAAACGAGTTGAAAGAGTCTTGAAAGAGTGCAAAGGGACGATTGGAGAGGTGAACAAGCTGCGGGTCTCAAACCCGTCATTGCCAAGAATTAGGTGCCTCCCAAAGATACATAAGGAAGGAAGTGAACTTAGGGAAATTGTCACCGCTACAAGCGCTCCAACAAGGAGAATCGCAAAATGGATTGTAGACGAGTGTAGGGCCTTAGGGAAGATTAGCGACAGAACAGTTAAGAATCGAGACGAGGTAATAGGGCGGCTTGGAAGAGTGGCAACAATAGGGGAAGATGAGCTAGTTGTATCATTTGATGTCAAGGCTCTGTTCCCAAGCGTGCCAGTAAAACAAGCACTCACGTTCTTTGAGGACTGGCTATTAGAGAGGAATAGCTCACCGGAGGGGAGGAAGAGGGCTAAAGATTTTTTGAAACTCGCTACGGTTTGCATGAATGAAAGTTATTTTACTTTCAGGGGGAAATACTTCAAAGCGATGAAAGGTGTTGCAATGGGAAATCCTTTATCCCCACTTATGAGTGAGATATTTATGGATAGACTAGAGAAGAAACTTTATGAAGAAGGTTCGCTTCCTCGGGTTTGGCTGAGATATGTAGACGATATTCTAGCTATAGTTAAAAAAGATGCTTTGGGAGAAACGTTGGAGAAGTTAAACCAGGCACATAAGGACATTCAATTTTCAATGGAAATCGAAAAGAATGAGAAACTACCCTTCTTGGATTTAATGGTCATTAGGAAAGAAGGTCTTCTTAGTTTCAATATCTACCGGAAGCCCACACACACCCAGAGGACAACACCATCCACGTCTGATCATTGGCATTCCCAAAAAATGGCCCCCTTTAATTCGATGATTCACCGGCTATTAACAGTGCCCATGGATCAGGATAGTTTTAACTCAGAAGTTAAATATATTAAAGATACGGCGAGAAAAAATGGATTTGACGAGAGGATAATTGGAAATCTTGTCAAAAAGAAAAAGTATAGAATACAGCGTGATCTTTTAACGACGCTTTTTACGCAGGAAAAACAAGAAACAACCATAAGAGTTCCAATTATTTATTCATCAGTATTCAAAAAAGTTCGGGTACTTCTTGAACGCTTTGATATTAAAGCAGTTCCAACCAGTAAAACTAAAAAATTAGGTACTATACTATGTCATGTCAAAGACAAAAAGGATAAAAAAGAAAAATGTGGAGTTTATAAAATCACCTGCCCAGAATGCGACAAAATATACATCGGGCAAACGAAACGGTTAGTTGGTGTTAGATTAACGGAACATAAACGGGAAGCAGCTTCAGCAAGGAAGAAAAATACAACATTAGTACGATCAGCAGTGGCAAAGCACATATTGGAGGAGGACCACAACATAACTTGGGACAACGTGGAGGTGATCAAGGAGGTACAGCAGGTGCAAAAACTGGACGCGTACGAAAGCTTGCACATATGGAAAACCCCTATGCATAGAAGACTAAACACAGACCAAGGAAACTGTGCATCACCATTGTTCAGGCTAATTTGAACATTCATTTGATAGTGAGGAGGATAGTTTAATAGATATGTATAGTAAAGTAATTAATAGGCAATTAGTTGGTAATTAGTATAAGTCAATTCATAGACAATTAGTTAGTAATTAGTATAAAGTCAATGTTCTAAAAGTAAGCTCTATAAGTAACATGCATAAGTTAGATTAAGATTAGACTGATAGACACTGAAAAAGAGGGCAGATTACCCTCGAAATATCGATATTTGTCACAAAATTCAATATATCTAGCTTCTAAAGGAAAAATCGGTTTTTTTATTAAAATATGTATTGAAAATTTCGTAATCATGGAATAGCTCTGTCAAAAGTTATCGCAATTTAAAAATTTTCAAATTTTCCCGTTCTCTTTTTAGGCACCCAGCGCACACATAGGGTTAAAAAATTCCAAAACATTATCCGATTCACATGTAAAACTTGTTCGAAATTTATGTCGTCAACTTTATTTTTGCTAAAATTATTTGTGTACGGAATAATAGGTATATTAAAAAAATCACTAAAATGGCCGCCGGCGCCAAAGGGTTAAAGATTATTAACTTTTTGTGAGACCTGGCACTATTCTGCATATACACCAATGTGTCCTGAAAATTTCAGCTCAATCGGATGGCGCGTTCCTGAGATTTTTTCACTGAAATTTTTTGATGATATATATATATATCTATATATTTATATATATATATATATATATATATATATATATATATATATATATATATATATATATATATATATATATATATATATATATATATATATATATATATATATATATATATATATATATATAGAAATATGAATTTTTGGCCAAAGTGATTTTAATACTAATATTCTTCTTCGAACATTAGTAAAAACTGCTTTTCGCCCTATGAAATGTGAATAAGTTACCAGATTTTCATGAAAATGACACAGTAGCTGAATATTACTCTAAATTCTGTTTGGTGGAAATTTGGTTGAAAAGTTTAATTGAAAATTCGCTCAGGAAAATAAAACTTTTTGCCCTATAACTTCTGCAGTCATGAAATCAATACGAATTCCATACAACTAATGGAACCTATTACAGACATTATTCAGCTGCCAGCTATTGTTGGTTTTGTGTTTAATTGCAATATCTTTTCTAAGCGGTTTTATCGTAGAATTTTTAAATGGTAATCATATTGTAGTGACAATAAACACCAAATATTAAGTTTTCGATTATTTGAAAAAACTCGCTGCGAGTAACCCTAAATTTATTTATACTCCTATAACTTCGAATGTAATATAACAACGTAAAGCAGATGTGATATACTCTTGGCTTTGATACTGGCAGAAGGTTGCCAGCACGAGTCGGTTGTGCTACTTTTTTATCAATAAATGCTTACAGTTAGTATTCATACCGGAAACATTTTCAATGAAAATAAATAACCAATGTTTCAATTCCCAAAGTTCTGCAATTTTTTCGGACCGCAGCCCCAAACACCAACTTCAGTTACAGTGCTGCAGGCACTGAGCATTTTCTTCATTTTGTGAAATAAGCAACTGATAACGAATATAATTAGCCCGTGTTTTGCTCTCATAAACGTTGAAATTCATGCCAGTGGTAATATCTGAAACCTTCCACCATATGAGTTATAATGCATTCTTGAGAATAAAGTAAAACGTGGCGTTTGAAACAGTTTGGCCGTAACAAGCAGCTCATGTGGTGGAATATACACTCAAAACCTGCACAATTCTTCTACTGTTTTTCGAACTTTAGTGTTTCTAGCGGTTCAGGTGCGCTAGAGTTTTTTTTTCAAGTTGAAGCGGATTTTAGTGGTAGCGTCAGGCAGCGGTCACCCAGTGTACATGTCACTACTATCGAACATTAACTGCCTCAGCAAAATTATTGCTGACATGTTACGTTAATATAGCAGTGAGCGTCTTGCAGAGCGATAGTCTGTCATTTGGCCAAAGCAGTATTTGAGTAAAAGCAGTACATGAAAATTAATCTGTTTTCCGGTAAATACATCAACCGTGAGATACCGGTAATCACTAATAATGTTTCTGTGGGACAAGCCGCTTAACTTAAGACTTTTAATATTAACTGATTTTAAATAATGTTTTTCCGATGTCATAAGAACCCACAAATGAGCTTATGTAAAGTGAAAACCATCTTTCTATTGTTAGCATAAAAATATGATGAAACTCATATCGTTAATATAAACTTCCGCTCTAAGTTAAATCTCAATCCCGTTGAAAAAAAATTACAATCATTTTAAAGGAAAAATTTAATTAACAAATCAATTTTACCACCTTGGACACATCGGAGTACCATAAATTATTATAAACTCTACACTTTCCACGCCTTCCTTGCTTTTCTGGTAGCTTTCTAAAACAAAACTGAAGTTATTAGCGATTTTCTAGATCTACTCTTTCATTTAAACCAAAGGTAATCGGTTTTACATCGCTTATACTTGCAATATAAAATTTCAATTGACAAAAATTTTGACTAAATGAAAGATCACTCTGATAAATTTAAAAAACAACAAAATTACTTTTTATTCACTTAATATGATTTTAATTTCACTTAAGACTATTTCGTCAGACAGTATTTTATATTATTTTATATTTAAACAAAACTACCGCACTACAGCCCTAAAACCACTTACACTGAAATTCCTGTAAAAGTTTGCATATTTAACAAGCATACCTCCGTACCATTAATGCATTCCTCTTCCTCAACTCATCCAACTAAAAGTTAGCCGACAAACTTGATCTTTTTTTCACTTTTGCAAAGGTTGTGAATGGAGCAACATTTTTACAATACCCATATATTATAGGTAAATCTTTTTTAACAGGAACCACACTCGTTTCACCCAAGACAGATCATTTTAAATAAGCGAAGTGATTATGTAATTATGTTACTCCAGAAGATGAATTATTATTTGCGTACGACCGAATCACTACTATTTTACTATAGTAGATTCATCTTTCAAGCACAAGGTTTATCCATTTTACCGAACAAGCCTGCGAAAAATAAAGAAACCTGGCCGTAATCTATTGCTATCGTTTTATCCTCGTTTGCGTCATCCTGCGGAAATTTAAACGCTAATTACTGTCATAAATTATATATGTAAGAAAGTTGCTTTATAAACAGGTGCACAAGATTACCCGTCGTTTGAGCAATAAAGCACAACCTGTGCAACGCAAGACCAATGTAATTTTGATCTGAAAGGATTAATGGTGAAGGTTAAGTGACGAGGTGAACACGACATATGTATTGTACGTAATGTGGTGAATACAGATTGTACGTGATAAAAATGTCACAGGATGCTCTACTTAATATGTTGGGTGACGTAGGATGAGTACTTTCATTCGAGTTTGGTAATTTTTAGTATATTTGAAGGTAGCAATTTGCCAAATTTTCATTAAATAACTTCTTTGTCAACGCAAAGCGCAATGACACCCACGGCGATTCTACCGAAGCGTTTCTCGAGAGGAGAACCTACCCGGCATAGTCGTGCATTACTTCAACATTGTGAAGTCACAAACCGCAGTTTGGCCGCCTCTTTGTTTTGCAATGCAAAACTAAACCGACTCGGTTCTCTCTTGGGAAACGTTTCGGTAGAACCGCCGTGTGTGTCATTTTGCAAACTTTGCTTTGAAATGAGCGAGACCCTTCTGTATAGGCATCTTAAATGAGTTTTTTGGTGACTTTTAAAATAGCATACACGATTCAGTTGACAGCATTAACGTCCATCCCGGCAATGTTCTGTGACAAGCTTTAAATGGCCAATTCAATGATATTCTCACCAGTTCACCATCTTCTTCATCGCCGTCGTTGTCGTTCAAAAGAATATATAACCATCAATGACGACTGGTTCTTTTCAAAGGATTCCAAGCTTACTTGCCCAGTAACTTCGAGCACAATCTGCTTTTAAGTACTACATTTCACTTCGAGTATATGAGCAAAGATTTAAGGCGGCTAAAACTTTCAACCGTTCAACAAAATATTCTTGCAGTTGATGTCGTTGATCGTATCGTGATCAGGGTAGTCTGAAGTCGTCATGATAGTCCCGTCGTCGTTGTCATCGTCCTTCCAAATTATGAAAGCCAACACCGAGCAATAGACTTAACTCAAATCTCTTGATACATACTTGCACTTCAACCCCATCTCCACACCACAATGCCACTCATATCCCGTTCAAAACGAAACTATTTAGGAGCAGCTTTATGACAGAAGAAACACTTTACATTAGGTATTTTATGTCTGCGAGGTTAATTCGTAGTGCATAGGTACCAACAATATTGGAAAAAACGTGGATTTTAAGGGAACTGCGTGAAAGAAGTTTTTTGCAAAATGAGGTAGTTTTTGCCCTTATGAAGATCGGAGTAGAATCTGAAGAAAGAATATATGTGGTTTCTCTTTGAGCTGTTTGCAACAATTGCTTTTATGTACATAAATTAAGGATATTTATCGTATATAAAGTTCAACGGTGTTCAAGTGATTTCAAAATCACTATAAGGTTACCTCGAATTCAAGTCCAGATTTTAGTTTTAGAATACGCTAAGTCAATAGACAATACATACAGCCAATTTCGGCGCTTACTCATTTTTTTCTGGCGCCATTTTTTTGTATGCTGGGCATGAACGGTGATTTGCTGGGTGATCATTTAGATCACAGTCGGTGTATGCAATTTTTTTTTACTAATGTTCGAAGAACAGCCAATTTTAACATACAGCCAATTTCGGCGCTAACTCATTTTTTTTCTGGCGCCATTTTTTTTGTATGCTGGGCTTGCACGGTGATTTGCTGGGTGATCATTTAGATCACAGTCGGTGTATGCAAGTTTTTTTTACTAATAAAAAAAAAATAAAACATTTATTAAAAACAATTTGGCCAAAAATTCATATTTCTATATATATATATATATATATATATATATATATATATATATATATATATATATATATATATATATATATATATATATTTAAATATATAAATTTATTTATATATATATATATATATATATATATATATATATATATATATATATATATATATATATATATATATATATATGTATATATACATATATATAATATATAATATATATATGTATATATATATATATATATATATATATATATATATATATATATATATATATATATATATATATATATTGTATATATTCATGGCAAGCAATAAGTCTTCGAGCAACATAATCTAATCAGAACTTTTCGAAGATAGTTTTGTTCTGTTGAAAATATCGGTTAATCCTTTAGATAGTTAATTTCTTAACATCTCACACAAGGACTATGCTATCAGGATACAGTGTTTGAGCCTTGGTGTAATATTCCGCTATGTTATTTCTTCATTATGCTATGATAGCTCCTATATTTTTTCCCACATAATTTAGAATAAATTTCGTTTACTCTCATGAATTTGATACTTATACTGCCAGTTTGCAAGTATTTCGTGCATGAAATAAAATTGTTCAAACACATTTTTTATACCAATATAGCTTTCTTACAGTGCCAGGATCAACATAACAGTACTGATATATTGATTAGTAATCGTTGTAATTGCTGGTCATAACCTTTTTCATAATGAATTCAAAAGCCAGCAAACATCCAGCACTCGAATCGACACTTATTTTATTCCTAAATTTAACGAAAAGTTATCATTACTTTGTAAATCGATCACGGATTCACAATTAACGAAATGGTCAGCACTATAAATCGTTACTCATTTCATTCCTCAATGTAACGAAAAGTAACCATTACTTTGTCAAGCTTGTTCATCCCCAACGGGAATCGCGGTAATGTATGCTGGCGTAATGCATGAATCAAACAATGCTGGTAATGCACATTTCCGATTTCCAAAGCTATTTTCCAGCAATTATAAGTTATACTCGTAAACATGACTTGGAGCATGGAAAATGCTGCAAGGGAGAAAGCTCATATGTTATAAGTCCAAGACTGGCCAATGAAATTCACTCGCAGAAACAAGGGGAAAATAACTTGCGAGCATACATCGGTTATGGGTAGTCTGCTATATAAAGCGGAAAGATGAAAATTTCGAAGCATTTCAAATCATCACGCACGGGTAAGTAAAATGTATGAAGACAATTCCCCCTAGTAGCAAAGAGCATGCGCTATTGGAATTTCCAATGAGCATCAGCATGCAAAAACCACACATGCAGAGATACGATCGGCCGCCGGCCAAAGCTTTAATTCATATTGAGGCGTATAAATGCGAGAATACGATGTCGTACTTTCCAAAAAGCTCTTATACATAAAGCTATAGAGCTAAAAGCATGAGTTTCCCCTTGTATAAATCTTCCCAGCCTAGGACATGCAATGTTAAAAAGAAACAACGCGTAATGGTCCGGTAATGCTTACACGCATTACGCGAAATGCTTACGGAATATATCCGTAAGCATTATTTTTCCCGTTGGGTCTAGACAGCAACTATTCCTTTCATGTTGCAACTAAAGCAAGGTACCGGCGCAGAGTCATAGACAACGTCAAGATTAGCAACACGATGAAATCGAATTGTCGTACGTACATATGTGTACACGTAGAGAGTAGAGACCAGTCTCTACCCAACGGGAATCGCGGTAATGTATGCTGGCGTAATGCATGAATCAAACAATGCTGGTAATGCACATTTCCGATTTCCAAAGCTATTTTCCAGCAATTATAAGATATACTCGTAAACATGACTTGGAGCATGGAAAATGCTGCAAGGAAGAAAGCTCATATGTTATAAGTCCAAGACTGGCCAATGAAATTCACTCGCAGAAACAAGGGGAAAAGAACTTGCGAGCATACATCGGTTATGGATAGTCTGCTATATATAGCGGAAAGATGAAAATTTCGAAGCATTTCAAATCATCAAGCACGGGTAAGTAAAATGTATGAAGACGATTCCCCCTAGTAGCGAGCATGCGCTATTGGAATTTCCAATGAGCGTCAGTATGCAAAAACCACACATGCAGAGATACGATCGGCCACCGGCCAAAGTTTTCGTTCATATTGAGGCGTATAAATGCGAGAATACGATGTTGTACTTTCTAAAAAGCTCTTATACATAAAGCTATAGAGCTAAAAGCATGAGTTTCCCCTTGTATAAATCTTCCCAGCCTAGGACATGCAATGTTAAAAAGAAACAACGCGTAATGGTCCGGTAATGCTTACACGCATTACGCGGAATGCTTACCGAATATATCCGTAAGCATTACTTTTCCCGTTGGGTACATCTTTACCACAAGCTTTGATATGATTGATGCCCGTTGACTCGACTATGAACAAAAAATCACAGGTAATGAAATACATTTTGTGTGTCGTTTGCCCTTAGAATGACGAAGGAACGATACTGAAAAAAATAATGGTTACCTTCGTTTTTCGGTAGTGATTACTAGTAGCGCATACCATAGTAATCTTGTGGGTCTATGTGCACCTGCAAATATTTGACAATACACCTTGTTACTTTTAACGTAAGATAAATTATTAAGAAAAAAGTTATATTAAGATAAGTACGTAACAACCACATTAAGATAAGGGTAAGGCCCAATAAAGTTATTACGGCTACCGTCCGTATATTAAGTCTGTTGAAATTTGTGCACTACGTATAGTTCTTCAGCGTTCTCCAAAGTAAAATAAATTCCAAATTAAAATATAAGAAAGATACACCAAAGATATTCCTGAAAATTCTTGGGAATGAAAAACAAAATGTAATGATATATGAATGTGGGTCATTAATGCCGCGGAATGATTATGTAGGTCATTAATGAGATTAGTTTAATGAAAACAAATGAGTTGAAAAACTCATTGTAAGCATAGATACCAAGTTTTGTTTCAATCGAGCCATTAGTCTTAAAACTTTAGGCGATTTCAATCTGCATGAAATTGCTAAATATTGAGAAAATCGAGCACTGCGTTATTAAGAAATTCCTCACCAAACAAGAAAAGTCTGCTCAAACCATAATGAAAGAGATGGCATCGATTCACGGGGGCTCTGGTCCAGATAAAACCATGATTGACAGTTGCATAGTCCTTTTAAACAAGGAAAAGACTCACTTGAAGACAACCCACGACTACAACAATCAAGTGACCACTCCGGGCATTGCTCAAAAAGTCGAAAAAGTGATATAGGAAAATGGTGGGCTAAAGAAAAAACAGCTCGCAGAAATGGTTGGAGTAAAAGATACACCCATTTTCAATATCGTTCACAATCATCCTGGCATGGCTTAAGTCAACGCAAAAATTGTGGGAAGAAAGCCCACACCAACTCAAAAACAACAGCGCGTGAAATGTTGTCGCATATTTTTGGAACCCTGCAGTGAAGACGAAGAAGGAGTATTCAATCAAATCATTACTGAAGACGAGACGAATAAGGCACACTACCATTCAAGGTGTCACAGTCTGCTGCTTTTGGGGCTCAAAAGGGACGCTTTTGATCGATTTTGAAAGCAATGATATCTCAATAACTGCAGAATACCTCCTTTCAATTCTAAAGTTGTTGAAATAAGCCATAAAATAAAATAAAAGAGAAAAATAATCGTAAGAAAAATTATCCAAATTATCAAAAACAACACGCTTGTTCGGAAGATGTATCGGCAAATATTTTCAGGTATACGTAGACCCATGAAATCACTATGGAATGCATTACTACGATTATCTAGCTTAGCTCTACTTCAACTGCGCCTTAGAAAGAAAAAATTGTGGGTTTGGGTGTATTAAACGGACTTTCTACGCTTCATTGCCCCAACGGGAAAAATAATGCTTACGGATATATTCGGTAAGCATTTTGCGTAATGCGTGGAAGCATTACCGGACCATTACATGTTGTTTCTTTTTAACATTGCATGTCCTAGGCTGGGAAGATTTATACAAGGGGAAACTTATGCTTTTAGCCTTATAGCTTTATGTATAAGAGCTTTTTGGAAAGTACGACATCGTATTCTCACATTTCCTTCATCTACGGTGAATACGAATTAGAGCTATCTCAGCATGTGTGGTTTTTGCATGCTGAGTGATTGTGCCGCTCATTGGAAATTCAAATAACGCATGTTCATTGCTACTAGGGGGAATTGGTACTCTTGTTTTTCATACATTTTACTTACCAGTAATGATTTGAAATGCTCCGAAATTTTCATCTTTCCGCTTTATATAGCAGACTACCCATAGCCGATGTATGCTCGCAAGGTCTTTTCCCCTTATTTCTGCGAGTGACGTTCATTGGCCAGTCATGGACTTATAACATATGAGCTATCTCCCTTGCAGCATTCCCCATGCTCCAAGTCATGTATACGAGTATATCGTATAATTGCTAGAAAATATCTTTCTATTTTTCTTACATTTGCATTACCAAGATTGTTTGATTGATTCATTCTGCCAGAATACCTTACGGCGATTCCCGTTGGGTAGGTCCACTGGTTTCTATGTGCTAGAGTTTTTCACATAAACGTTTATTGAAATAACGATGCAAAGCTCCACACTTTTCGACAGTTAATTATCTCCTGCGCTCCTCATAATATTTCTTCCTGCTTAAATTTTTCAAAATATACAAACGAATTAGTTGCCAAAAATTAATTCTAGTGAAAAATTTCCAATCACTTCAAGCCAAGCGTTCTTTTTATACGGTGAAATGAAAATCAATCAATGAAAGCTTGATCTAGAACGATAAGTGGAAAACTTACTGCATGGAAAAGCTATACAATTAGTATTTTTCTATGCCTTTCTGGAATGTTTTTTTTGCACTGGAAGACTGCGGTCTAAAGATATCAAAGGTAGTTTTAATTCAGTATAAGTTGCTACATGTGGCTTTCTCAGCATGTTTTCTTTGAGGCTAAACGCTCGACAATTTACGCTTTGTAAATACGCTGATAATAGTGAAATATAAGTAAACATGAATATACATACGTGGAAATAATTAAAATTTGGAAAAAAATAGCTGAAAAGGAATAAACTGCAGAAGAGAGGACATCACACTAAAATTCGAAAATCGGTTCCTTGGAAAAGTGGACAATCATTTTAATTACTTTTAATATTGATTTGTTGAATCTCATTGTCAGTCTGACTCCAATTACCAGAATGAATTTTTATCGTACTTTCAGATAAAAATAAAATTCAACATAAAACATGTTCATGTCGAACTTGATTTCTTCCTTATTCCTAGTACTATACTCTTCGCGAAACGAATTCAACGGTCAAATCCCATACAAATGAGCTTTACTGACGAATTGAAAAGCTCTTTTTGTATGGGATTTGACCGTTGAATTCGTTTCGCGAAGAGTATAGTACTAGGCATTATGCCTAGTACTATACACTTCGCGAAACGAACTCAACGGTCGAATCCCATACAAAAAGAGCTTTTCAATTCGTCAGTAAAGCTTTTTTTGTATGGAATTTGACCGTCGAATTCGTTTCGCGAAGAGTATAGTACTAGGCATTAATCTGAAAAGCTTGAAAGCCTATCACAGACTCAAACCGCATGAAAACTCATCGAAAAATTTTCGTCCTAGACAGAATAAAACCTTAATAAATTTTGTAAAGTTTAAAAATAGGAAACATAGTTTGATATCCATTTGAGTTGAAAGAAAAGTATGTTATGTTTATCGATTAAATTCGATTATCATAGCTCTAGTTCGGCCATTACTCGAATATGCATGTATTGCCTGGCACCCTACCTTTTGATGTTCATAGCGATAGGCTTGAATCAGTGCTGAAGCAGTTCTCGCTATTTGCGTTGAGAGCTCTGTATAATCCTTAGGAATTTGATAGTTTGCCTTCATACAGATATAGGCTTAGTTTCTGAAATCTATCAAGTCTATCTTCGCGGAGGATAGTCATATGCTCTTGCTCTACTTTTGATGTTATTAGGGGCTTGATCAATGTTGTGTTTCTGTCCAATATGATGACCATCAACGAAGCAGTAAGGCGGACGAGGAACACACGTTTACTGAATGAATACCGACACCACACAGTTTACGCCAACAATGACCCAATCAAAAGATGTTGCAAAATATTCAATAGCTACGCAAAATACTATTCTCCAACAATTTCCAGACCCAGGTTTAAAACTGCTCTAACTACGGTTTTCACATCGTGAATGCCCTATCCAATTCCCTACAAAAGATGGCTATATTTTTAAAATTCTTGCGTTATATATTTCATCATTGTGTATTGTACAAATTTTAATAAATAGTTCAATATTAATTGTAAGTGTTTTTTGTACGCCTTTTTTGCTTAAAAATAAATAAATAAATTGACAAGAAATGTATTTATTATCAACAACGTACGAAATTTTTTGCTCTGTTTTAAACTGCAAATAGTAATACCGAAAACAAATCAAATAAACCATGAGAAATCAACATCACAAACAACTTATTAAGGAACAAAAACTGGGTCTTTGATAATTTTTGTACATAATGCTTCTACCAGTTGCATCATTAACATTCTAAGAAAATTCAATGGTACTCCTAACCCCCTTAAAAACGTATTTAGTGCAAAGCTTTGGCAGATATCTGGTATAAACTTAATCAATAATATTATTATTTATGTTGATTTTCTTCAGTTCCGGGATAGGCAATTGAAAATTGTATGAACAGGTTGTACGAGCTCAGATTTGTCTAAAAATATTGTTTTTTTTGTTGCTAGGAATATAATAATAACTTTAATTTGCTGGATCATATGACTACGTTTTTAATACTTTCACTTCCGACAAATCATAAAATTCATTAGAATATTTAATAATTTCAATCAAATATTATACTGTTAATGCAAGGAATAATCCAAATTATTAATCAGCTATATGGAATTACAGACATAGTTGCGTACTTTTCCAGTAATTAAATAAAACCAACATCTATCGTATAATATTGAATACAATTAGTAAAATTTATTTTACATTTTTTGTCACTTTAGAACCCACTCTTAATGGAAAATTCACATTATGAAGCCATATCTATCAGCTTTTGAAATGTCACCTCAACAAACGGATGTGTAACGAAATAGTAACATATAAATAATTTGGCAAACTCACTGGGATTTGTCTACCCGGCAAAAACAATTCACTGTTTAATTTCGCTGAAACTTTCAAACAAAACGCTGAATACTTGTGCATATGCTGCTTGAACGTTGTCTCTTGCTGATACCATCAGTTTTACAGTCACAACTTCATACGAATCCAGTATAGGATTTTTAACTGGCAGCACTATGATTTGCTGCTACTAGTAGTCCTTTTGATAACTACAACGTCGCCGTCATTTACACAGACAACAAATGCTGGCAAAATTGAATATCCATTCCTATCACACACACAATTTGTTGCCAAATTGTTTGCTTGTTCAGGACAAAGGAATATCACTGACAACCAAAAGTTTCGTTACAAGAATACTCGAAACCGTAACCCCTTGCAGACCAATTTCGTTCACTACATCATATTTTCTTTTAACATATCGGATGATACTGTACTTAAATACATGGAAGCTTCTTTGGAGCCTTTTTAGTACCCACGCAACCCCAGAATCCACAACAATTGGTCCGTTGGAGATTTGGACATGGACATAGGAATAAGACCAAAGGCTACAAATGTTCAGTTACTGGTCCGAAATAAATACGTCCATATTTTCTAAGCGCAGGTTGGCGCAAATCGAATAAACTCCTCAAAAAATTATAGCGAGCTGACGATTTGTTAGGGATGATATATTCTACAGCAGAGAGGGAGCTGGGTTATATAAATACACGGTAAAATTGTCAATGTGGTGTTAAAGGGAATAACAGTTTTCTCGATTTGAATGCAGTAATGCAAAACAAAAATTGCAAAAAAATGTCATTATATTTCAATTTAAGTAGATATACTAAGAACATTTCAGAAACGCTTTCAAGCTTTCAATTTTACAGTCACTCAAGCATTACACTTAACTGCGCCCAGTGTGGGTCGAACATTTTTTTTTCCAATTCTTTTAGATGAAACTATTACTGATTTTTGAATAAAATTTGTATTAAACTCGTATTCCCAAAATTTCACATATATATATATATATATATATATATATATATATATATATATATATATATATATATATATATAAATACATATATATATATATATATATATATATATATATATATATATATATATATATATATATATATATATATATATATATCTATATATATATATATATATATATATATATATATATATATATATATATATATATATATATACATATATATATATATATATATATATATATATATATATATATATATATATATATATATATATATATATATATATAGGAGAGAGTCCCCCAAGATGGACATCCCCCCAAGGTGGACACCCTGGGAATTTTTTTTGTATCAGGTGGTAGCACAGTGTGCTTTATGTCGTTATTACAGTTTGCGAATACTCAGTTTTTAGCTATGTCATGAAGTGTCTAGTCAGGGCTGTTTGTCCGCCGCGCCACACATTCCTAACTCATTCCTCTAGCAATGCTGCCTTTTGCGTCAGCAGTTTGCATCGTGCGAAGATGTTAACTTACAACAACAACTTTCAAACATATTTGTTGCTGAAACTACTGTCCAGATAATTTTCGACATCTATGTATTTCAATATCTTTTTCCATTCATATGTTGGTAATATTCGTTATTATCCAATAAAACACAAAATCTGAACCTACGCGAAAATCTTTGAGGAAGTCAAAGCCACCAGCTAAGCAAGAATCTTCAGAAAAAGATGTAGATTTTTGTGTAATTTGTATGAAAAATATGCCTTCAACCCCTAGAAAATTTAATTCGATTGCGTGCAACGAATGTAAACGAGAAGTGCACTTGAAATGTGTCAAAATGCGGGGCTCTTGGTACACTTGTCCTCAGTGTAACTCTAATGATTCATACTAAACTCTTAGTTTTTGTCTATTTTACGCTTGCTGTTCGTTTTTTTATACTAAATATCTTTTTCATAAGCATTCGATGTAATTTCAAATGAAAAACATTGAAAATTGAATAAAATGATAAAATTATTGAATAAAATGGAAATTTTCAGCCTTGTGTGGGTGCTGAGTGCCTAAAAGTAAAGATTTTTTTCAAATTTCAATTTTATCATAGCTACTAACAAAAACAATGGATCATCGTAAAATTCGCAGTGCGTATTTACATAGATAAAAACTTAACACACATTGACTTTTTAGATTGTGCGGACAACCCTGTAGCTACAGCAGGCTCCTGAAAAAAAATCCTTCAAATCACCAAGACTCCTGAAAAATTTTTGATTTTTGAAAATAAATTCAAGTTATTGACAAATTTTGACCTTTGTCCACTACGACAAATTAAAATTTTGAAAATTCCGCGGTGCACAAGAACGGCAACCAATGATCAAATTACCTCTATTTTCAGCAATCGAAACTTCTGTTCACGAGAACTGACGACCGGATAATGCACTCAACATTAGCTAGGAATAGATCTGATAGAAGTGATTTTGAAATACAGGCTACACTGTGGCAGTGGTGCTATTTTAAAAAATCAACGAGAAAAAAAAACTGCTTTTTGGCCTTAAGCTTCCGATTTAGTCACCAGACTTTAAACAAATTCACGACAGATTACATGTAAAATTTGGTTGAAAAATTAGTATAGGCTTGCCAGCTATGATAATGTTTGTCTCCTATATATTGTAAGTTTGGTCAGGAAAATTAATGTGTTTTCCCTATCACTTGCAATGCATTAACGAAATCAAAGCGAAACTCATGTAATTTTTTCGGAATTTCGTTGAAAATCATAAAAAGGGTGCCAGCTAGGATGAATTTCGTAATTTATTAACATTTCTTTATCGAGCGTCATTTATAGTCATTAAATTTCCAAATGATCCTGCAATGACCCTGCAACGACCCTGCAATGACAATGAACAACAAATATTTAGGTTTGGAAAATTTAAAAAGTTTTGAGGGTGCAAACCCTAAAATTCTATTCACTCCGACAATTCCGACGCAGTCATTCAATCGAAACGAAATTCACAAGGTGAGTTTAACACAAAGTGAAGCAGCTATGGTGCTAACTCATGATTGCCAGAACCAGATAATTTTGTAAATACTGCACCAACAGATGCTTCCATTTTGTATGCATAAGCAAATCATTTACAGTAAAATCAGCAAACGATGCTTAAATTTTCTGGGTTTTGGAAATTTTTCGGATGGACACCCCCGACATAGTTTAATCGCTGAAACTTTCGATGATATGTATTCTTGGATGAAAACGAAATTCAAAAGATAGGTTTATTAAGCACGAGCATGTTAGGTTAAACTTATTGCTGCTGTGTTAAACAAATACTGCCAGCACTGAGCATTTGCATCATTTGTGCTATAGGAGATGCTGTCGAAAAATGATATTTGATCCTTTGAGTAAGAAATGGTTGATATGATACTACAAAGAAGTGTATTATGTCTTGACAAATTTTCAAGTCACTCAAAGATAATTTCTTTGAAAATCAGTTTTCTAGCGATTTTGATGCGCTAGACTTTTTTTTTTCAACTATATTCGCCTCGACAGTTTGTGTGCTGTATCCATTTTCAAATAAGTTCAATTCATCAATTCAACGAAAAGCTCAACGTTTAGATTTGTTTGACCCGCAGCTTAAGTTTTTTAGCTTCATTAAGCCCAAAAAGTGTTCATTCATTTTAGTGTCATGCTCTACCTCTACCATCAAAAATTTCTTCGAATAACTCAAAGTCAGCTATCAATTTTTTGATGTTTACATAGCAAGAACAAGTTTTTAACGGTGCAAAGAACCGAACACACACAACGAGAACAATAACGAACTATTGGAGAATCGTTTGCAGCAAACTCATCATTTTGAGAAAAAAAAACTTACTGTTTGAACTTTCTCCCAATCAAAACCCTAAGTTCTGGCATGTTTAAACTTGTGCATCGCGCATACAAGCTCTACCTAACAATCATCATTTTGAGGTCTTGTTCAGAAGTTGTAAGGAATGTTTTCCGGATTTTTTCCCATACATAAAAAGCATATGTTGCATTGAGGCATCCAGTATTGAAGTTGAAAACTCAGGAAATTGCAAAGTTCGTCACTTGATTCTTTAGAAACTTAAATGAAGTATTTTTATGTAAATTTTACATTCAAAGTTGCAAGAGCCAGGAGAAGAGAGATAAGGGACTTAGACCACCTCATTTTGTTTCCAAGCGTCCTTAAAAGTTTTCATGTACTATGCAACGGAAATCCTCAATTTTATGTATACTTTTCCTTTCTATAATGAACCATTTGAGATTTTGTCGAACTGATATATTGCACATCAATATGCAGGTTGGTATGTATGTAGTCGTATGGACGGACGTGGAGTGAACAAAAGGCAGATATTTTTGCATAAATTCATGCGAAACGGTGCACGGCTAGGTAGAGGAAATTATGGTGTTTGCTGAAAGTTTTTGGTAGTTTAAGTGATGGTAAACTGAGTTTGCAGCGAAGTTTTACTAATATATGACCGAGTGCAAAGGTGAAGTTAATAATAAACCGTTGATGGTATTGGAATTTTATGCTAAGATTGTGAGAAAGTTTTTTGAATATGTTCTAAGCTGGAAATATTTAATAAAAGAAATTTGGATGTCCATTATGGTCAGTTGAATTATGAAATCAACTTATTTGAATGCGAAGAAACATTTAATATAAAAAGTTTCATTGTGACTGGTGTTAAAATAGTTTTCTTTTCTTATGAATAGTTACTAGATACAATGATGATAGATATAATAGTGTAGAGTGTTAATAGATAGAAGAAAATGAATGAAAAACAGAGTCTTCAGTTCTTTGAGAACTCATTTCATCTTAAGCAATACTCTTTTTACAACCCACACAGACAGCTATAGAAAAAACAAAGCCCAACGGAAAACTATGTTTAAAGTTATTTTTTTCTCAAACGGGTAGGTCAAGCTAGAATCGGATAAACTAGTTTCAAGTGAAGTCAAAGCTAATGTGTTCTGACTGAGTAACTCTGCCGAGCTCACACACATTGGTCTAGAATGCCCAAAGAGCGGGTTAAAATTGAAAAATGTTCAGATTTGAGTGAAAATTAGTATGCTAGAGTTGTTTTAGTCATTGATTTCAAATTAAAGGTCAGAATTTCGATTTGAAAAATGGAGGCTTCAAAACGACCGAGTCAAACAAAAAAAATTTGACAAAATCAAATGAAAATTCGTTTCTAAATGCTTTTATTGCTGCTGATTGAAAATAATGTCAAGTAAATTATTTGCGCTGAGTATAATGGACCAAAAAATAGTAAACAGTCAAAAATATTCGATGATTTGATGAAAATGGCTGTAGAAAATGGGGCCGAAAATGGTAGAAAGCAAAAACAATAAAATATGAACTCATTTATTATAGCTTTAAGCCCAATTTTTTTTAAAATAGAACGAGTGATATTTTAATATACAATCACAAATATAAAACATAAACTTAAGACTAATTAGAATGGGTAATTATCGTCGATCCCCCAAGTTTATGACATTTTTTAACTAAACTAGTATTTTCAGGACCTATATCAGGCAGTAAGAGTTGAGTGGTTTCTTTTGAAAAACTTTTATTCTCTCTTGACTAAATATTATTAATAAGAAAACAAGTGGATCCGAAGAAGCACGGAGTCAGTGAAACTCATATTTCATATGTTAGTCTCTTGTGAATTTCCAAGCAAATCATTCGCGAAATGCTTTGATGTCTTTGTTTCTTGACTCTTGAGTATTTTCTGATAATTCAAACATGAACCTCTTTCTATAATTAAATGCCTGCAAATCAGTATTTTGTCTGCAGCTGTGGGACTTTATGCTATGGATACAACTCAGCAATTTTCTTCACAATGCTTATGTTGAAATTTTGCTGAAATTTTCAACATCAACCTA
>CANBKX010000446.1:0-15000 GCA_947369275.1 Nemotelus nigrinus
TATATATATATATATATATATATTTATATTATATATATATATATATATATATATATATATATATATATATATAAATCATATATATATATATATATATATATATATATATATATATATATATATATATATATATATATATATATATATATATATATATATTGTTGCGAAACAGCCTTGCTCATCTGGCGCACACACACACCCACAAACATTGGGAGTGCAATGCTGCATG
Source organism: Nemotelus nigrinus (assembly GCA_947369275.1). NCBI lineage: Eukaryota > Metazoa > Arthropoda > Insecta > Diptera > Stratiomyidae > Nemotelus > Nemotelus nigrinus. The sequence goes on from CANBKX010000446.1 coordinate 230, forward strand.
CGACGGTCAAATGTATTGCATTGCCATTGGAAAACAGGCTTTGCTAATGCATTTGATTGTCGCATGAATCATTGCATTTCATCAGGTTCGCTGACCTGAGCGCAGCTGACTTGAAGCCACACATGCATCAGCTGCGTTATCAGGCCAGTGAAAACGGGAGATGTTTGATGCTGGGTGTGGAGAGACTTGCTGCACAACTGGAAAAGACAAATACGGGACCTGGCGGCCCCGGGAGTTGTTCGCGTGAGTTAATGACTAACATTCTTATCCATGAGAAAATAAAGATAAGCACATGGTAGAAAATGCCAATGATAGCATTCTAAGTAAACAACATCGTAACATTATCTAAATATGGAAATATTCAATAAGCGATAATGTGAACATGAGCCCATGCAAGCGTAAATATGATAACGCATATGAACTCATGGTATGAAGATAAGAATAGACGATAAGGAAAAGATATAAATACTGCATACGAGCATTGTAGCGGCATTCCTAATTCTTAGTTGTACCTTGATTGTTACTTCTACTATAGTATCTGTCATGGACTAAAGAGCTATAAATAAAGGAATCATTTATTTGTTAACCAAGTATTTTATTCTTTATAAAGTATAGGTGAAGCAAGTAAATTAACTGGGGGCTCAACCGGGATACGAGGCAAGTATCCTGCATCATAAGCTGTAACAAGTTCCTGAATCAACCTTCTACAAGGACAACCGGATCTAAGGCACGTATCAGAAGCAAGGACGAACAGCGATCAAACTTGAAACTCGTATCCAGCCAAAAAATCTACAGCTATCTGACAAACACCACAAGGACCAGGAAATCCATAGCAGATTCAACCTATGGTGCATATCATCAGAAACTGAGAACGTCATACAACATTCCCGGACGGCAAAAAAGAGGGAATCTCGACTGTGCAGAGCATTATCATCCGAAATCAAGGAAAGTTACCCTGCTACAGCGAACAACAACGAAAAAGAAAACAGGTTAGTACAAAACCCTACAAAATAAAGAAATCTATTACAAAGAAGTTATTGTGTGCAAACCGTGAATAATAAAGTGAATAATAGTGAAAAATAATAAAGAACGAATTAGTGCGTGATAGATCATAAGAAGAAGTGAAAATTGTAAAAAATTAAGGGTATTAAATACACCCGAGCAGAATATTAAGAGAATTCGCTCCCTTCCACCATTTATGTGAGAAAGATAAATAACAAGTAGACTCATTGCAAAGAGTGACAGAATTTTAGGAGAATTCGTCACCACCCGTCCTTTATACGAGGTGGAAAATAAGAAAATAATTAAAAGAAAATACTGTAAACGCGCGAAATAAAATTTTCTCGAAAACGAAAAAATTAATAAAAAATATAACAAAACGTAAATCAGCGAGCAATAAAATGGAGTTAACTCGCATTTCAGCAGAATGCGATGCATTAAAAACTCAAGTATTACAAATGCAATCAAAAATTGATGCACAGAACTTGAGGTTACAAGAGATGGAAGAAACGAACCTATCTAGTCCCATGAGTGACTATGAGGATCAATTATGTCAATACGACAGTTCCACACAAATTAATGTAAATATATTCAAGAATTTACATACCTTCTCAGGAACTGAGTCAGAATACAGACCTTGGAGAAAAATGGTCTTATTATTACACAGCTCAGTCAAAACGTTTCAGAATACTAACATATATCGTGAAATATTATTAATCATACGCTCCAAAATAATCGGTTCAGCGGCAGAGGTCCTAATAAACAATAACACGAAACAAAACTTCGATGCAATAATTGCACAATTAGACCATACTTATGCCGACAAAAGACCCTTATACGTTTTAGAGAACGAAATGTCTGTTCTACGACAAGGCGCACAAACGCTTGAAGCGTTCCACAACAAAATAAACTTACAATTAAACCTTGTAATAGCTAAAGTCGAAATGACGTATCACAATGAAGATGCAATTAAGGCTCTAACGACCGAAATGGAATCAAAAGCCATTCGAAGAAATTGACGGGAGTATTTTTTTAGAATTTTGAAAGGCTTACCACACCTTAAATTAAAGACGCGATCGGATAGTAAGCCATTAGAAATTTTCATATTATTAGACTCAGGAAGTACTAATAATTATATAAATCCAAACATAAAATTAGAAAAATATGTAAAACTAGATGTACCCATTGTAACTAAGACAATGCATGGGACTTCAAAAATCTTCTATAAAAGAATAATAAATATTTTAGGTGAAAACGTCATATTCTATGAATTAAATGCATTAAAAGAATACGATGGTATATTAGGATTTGATGGTTTATCAAAGTTACAAATAACCTTCGACTTAGCAAATTTTAGCCTAAAGATCTTTACAAATAAGAAATCAGTCGACTCCCAAGAAATAAATTTTACAATTCATGATGAAACTTATACAAATAAAATTAGGGAAATTATGAGAAATAATTCGTATAACGAAACCTTACCCTTCACGACGACTATAGAGGCAACTATACGCACGAAAGACAATAACCCTATCTGGACAAAGCAATATCCTTACCCGTATAATAACAATGAATTTGTCAACGAGGAAATAAATAAACTATTACAGAATGGAATTATAAGGCCAAGTAAATCACCTTATAACTCTCCGGTCTGGATCGTACCAAAGAAAGGTACCGATGATAAAGGTAACCCTAAAAAGCGACTAGTGATATACTTCCAAAAGTTGAATTCTAATACTATTACGGACAGATATCCTATCCCAGATGTCAATATGACAATATAAAATCTAGGGAGAGCAAAAGTCTTTTCGACGCTCGACCTCGAGTCAGGATTTCATCAGATTAAGATAAAAAAGGAAGACATTGAGAAAACTGCTTTTTCAATAAATGGAGCTAAATATGAATTCGTAAGAATGCCATTTGGATTGAAAAACGCACCTTCGATATTCCAAAGATGTGTTGATGACATATTGCGACCATTCATAGGCAAGTTTGCTTATATTTACATCGACGATGTATTAATATACTCTTCCTCACCCGAAGAACATATTAAACATATCGAAATAATTATAAACGCATTAAAGAAAGCCAACATGAAGTTATCCGCAGAAAAGTCTCATTTCTTTAAATCCGAAGTCGAATATCTAGGTCACATAATACGACATAATAAAATAACTGTTGACCCAGCAAAGATAGAAACAATAAACGAATACCCAGTACCTACAAACCTAAAAGCATTAAGAGGATTCCTTGGATTAGCATCATATTACCGCAAATTCATAAGAAACTTTGCCCAAATAGCTAAACCACTGACTATCCATCTTCAAGGAGAAAACGCAACAATAGGGAAAAATAAAAGTAAAAATGCAATAATAAAACTAGATAAAGTAGCCATAGAAACTTTCGAAGAATTAAAAAGCAAACTACGAGAACAAATAGAGTTATACCAACCTGATTATTCGAAACCATTCGAATTAACAATAGTCCAGTCAAAATAGACTAAATTATGATCCAAGTTTGCATTAATTCCCAACAAGCTGAATTTTTGTGTGGGCCTTGATACTGGCGTCTTGAACAAAATGTCAAAAAACCCCATCGATCCGAGTGCTGCGTCGCTTTTTATACGGGGTCAAAGGTCACCAAAAGTGACCTTTCCCAAATATCTCAGTAACGGTTACGTCTTCAGAAAAACAATGTATGATGAATTTGAAGCTTAGCAAATTTCCAACAAAAAAAATTATATAGCTTTTTCCTGTAACTATAACCGTTTTTGAGATATATTGATCTAAACATTTGTTACTAACAGCACCCTCATTCTCAAAGGCATGTTGATATCATCCGATTTTGATTACGACTTGGCATGTTTGTGAGTTTGTTTTTCTATATTTAAGAGGCGCATGAAAAAAACATGTACACAAACTTATCTACCAGACTGCAAGGTAGGTGGAAAAGTGTACTCCGAAAAGTTACCACCATCCCCCCGCCCCCCTTTGCCATAAAACTTGTAGGGACATCTGTTCGCTACTCTCTTCTCCGAAAAAAACTATATTGCGGCATCATTTATGGGATATTCCACGAAAGAGCAGGACAAAACAACCAAATTGCAGGTGGAAATAGGTTTTGTAACATATCATTGGCCTAGGAGCATGAAAAAGCAAGATAATATCATGGCATAATTCTGTAAACACTCATTCCTGACATTATAGGAGCTCAATCCGATGCAGATTATCCCCGAATAATCAGTTTTTTTGCCAATCCTGTGATGGCTGCATAAAGCCAAAGGGATATGACACGTCTTGAAACCAATTTGCACGTGAAGTTACGTGAGCTTGCCCTAATCGTTCATGGGATAAGACAGTATGGAAAAATAAACTAAAAAAACCGGGTATTTCGGGGTGGTTCGTTTGTAGGGGTGGGTAGGGTGTAGGAAGGGTGTGGATGTAGGGCTGGTCGTGCGGTGTCAAGAATAGGCAATTAATAGGATAAAAAGTGATCCTACCTTGTTTAACAGTGGGCAAAGAGTAGGCAACGAGCTCATTTCTGAAGATTTGGGATGGATGCTCAGGATACCGTTTTATGGCAAAGGGGGAGGGGGGAACTTTTCGGAGCACACTTTTCCACCTACGCTGGAGTCTGGTAGATAAGTTTGTTTACATGTTTTTTCTATGCGCCTCTTAAATATAGAAAAACAAACTCACAAATATGCCAAGTCGTAATCGAAATCGGATAATATCAACATGCCTTTGAGAATGAGGGTGCTGTTAGTAACAAATGTTTAGATCAATATATCTCAAAAACGGTTATAGTTACAGGAAAAAGCTATCTAACCTTTTTTGTTGGAAATTTGCTAAGCTACAAATTCAACATACATTGTTTTTCTGAAGACGTAACCGTTACTGAGATATTTGGGAAAGGTCACTTTTGGTGACCTTTGACCCCGTATAAAAAGCGACGCAGCACTCGGATCGATGGGGACTTTTGACATTTTGTTCAACACGCCAGTACCAAGGCCCACACAAAAATTCAGCTTGTTGGGAATTAATGCAAACTGGAATGTCTATTTTGACTGGACTACAACGGATGCAAGCAACATTGCAATAGGAGCCAAGAACGGAAACCTATAACCTTTATATCACGAACTTTGAGCAAAACAGACCAAAACTACTCGACTAACGAAAAAGAACTACTAGCTATAGTTTGGTCTCTACAAAAATTGCGCAATCACCTATACGGCATTGCAGATTTAACGATCTATACGGATCACCAATCTTTGATATATTCCATATCAAGCAAGAACCCAAATACGAAATTAAAGCGATGGAAAAACCTCATAGAGGAATATGGCGCAAAACTCGTATATAAGCCAGGAAACCAAAATGTAGTAGCAGATGCATTATCAAGACAAGAAGTAAATAATTCAACTGATCACAGTATACACTCAGAAGAAAGCTCTGGTACGGAACATATAAAAACCACATCAAAGGCAACGAATACATTTAAAAATCGAATAATATTAAGAGAAGGAAGTAATGAAAATGTAAAGCTAACTCAACCATTCCGAGGATATACCCAATGGGAAATCACATTTGCATCAATAAATTATATGTTACAATTAAAAACGATACTAAATCCGGAAACAAAAACCGTATTTCCAGTGGCGGCTCGTGCCATTTAGAACCAGGGAGGCAGGTTAATTTAAATATTATTCGAAGGAAAGAAATATGACGAATTATTGCTGCGAATGACGCTATGGAAACATTTTACTTGAAAATAAAATTCAGGCATCTTTTTTTTCGCGGTAGCGAAATGTAGAATAATATTAACCACATATACAATGCCGGATTGATTTGGGATTGAAATTGGTTTCGACAGGTAGTTTAAACGTGTCCATTTCACAGTTAGAATGCGGTTTTATCGACGCAGCTGTACTTATACTAGCTGTTTTCGTTCTCTAATTTATTGAAAAATTAACATCCGATAACAATGTTTGTGCAGTATTAAGTTTTCTTTCTTTTCAGCTTTTGATTTTTTCTGAGCAGCTCTATGAATTTTGTGATTTCTGCCATAGCATCATGAATTTCATTAAAATATAAACATTTTAAAAGGCAACATACCGTATAACTATATTCCATATCATTTTGACACATGTATTTCTCTCAGTTGAATCAACGACCATACGTGTGTATGTATGAGAAAAACAAAGGTTGAAAAACTTAGCTATGCCCATGAGGTTTATGAAATCCATTTATACAATTCATAAACTGGTTAACTACCTCAAAATAAAGAATTTCAACGTTTGCCCAGAATTTCGGACACGGCCGCCATTTTTCAGTAGTTTCACCCATTTCCCAACCGAAAAAATTATAAACAGATTTTTGATATGTGCTAAAAAAAACTTGTGAAAAAAACAAGGCCGCCTTTATAATTTTGTTTTGGCTCGGTTTAAATAAACCAGTGGAATTTTTTGAATTGGTGTTTGATTTAAGTACTAAATTATATATATTCCTAACATCAAATGTTTGTTGATTGTTCATTACAACGAAAAAACATTTTGTTTTTCAGGGGCTTCTGAATAGCAAGTCCTGGCGCGCTTCACAATAGTAAGCTTAATTGCAAGATTATGTGATTATGACATCGATTATGACGGAACCGTCCCATATAGGTTTTTCAATTAAATGAAATTTGCTTATGCCACTAATAGTTATTAGGAATAGAAGGAAGAAATATGCATGGCAAGCAAAATAGTTTCTCAACTGTATAACTAATGCAATGCCAACAATTTTTATAATACCATTCCTCGTGAATGAATGATTAACTCTCCCGGCAGCTCTAATGGTATCTTATATTCCAGCTCTGATGATTTTAACTTTTAATGTCTTCTAAGAGCATCTTCGAGAAAACTGCCTTACTAATAACCGATCAATTATATTTACTTTGAACAATTATCAAACAAAAGATTGAAACGACAATTAATATGAAAATAATGCAAATCAATAATAAAACAATAATATGAGCATACCTCTATCCCATGACACTCAATTCTCACAATAAAACAATTTTGACACATGTAAACACATACGTTTCAAACTGTCAGTAAGCTGAAATATTATCACTAATCAACTACCATCACCTAAGGATTTAACAGACATATAAAAGTGAAAACAAAAGAAATTTGCCTTAAAAAACCAAAAAATCTTTGAAATTATAAATCATTCTCATTATATTTTAATTTATATGCGCGTATTTGTAAGCATTTAAGCTTTTCACTAACCGGATATAAAAGATAAAAAAAACATATAAAACAACAAGTGCAAATCCAAAAACCCAGAAATTTCGATGTGCATAGTTCTTGATTTGTTAATTATTGCCCTTCTCTGCCTTAAAATTACCTTCCTGATGTTCAAAGAAAATTTAAAAAAAACCACGTGACTACTCGCGGTTTTATTTCAGTATTTCCTCCACGTACTCGACACTGGACGTACGAAAAAACAAAAAAAAAATGCTATTTGTCAATGACGGGAAAGCACAACTTGAGACGGTTTCATTGATAGAATTGTCAGTGGTGAGGCAGATTTGATTTTGCCTCATTTATGTTTTTCTTTCTTTTTTTTTATTGTGCGTGAACTATTTGTATTATATTATGGGTAGGTTTAACAGCACATTTTTTTCGATTTTTTTCGACTTTTTTTCGTTGAGGCAGAGCTCTGGATAATGGAATCGATTTTGGTGATTTTTTTTTTAGTTTATGCAAATAAAGACAGATAGAAAAGTAGAGGATACTGGAAACCAAAGTGATGTTTTTGCAATGAGCAAAATATAATTTAATGATAAATTTGGTCTATTTTTTCCAAATTTTACCGAGGAGGCACTGCCTCCTTTGCCTCCTCTGACGAGCCGCCACTGCGTTTTTCATACAGATCTCGAAACATGGCACAAAGTAAAAGACCCAATATATCAGAATTACACCACATATAAGAAAGTATTCTCACAGAAATATCTCATCGACGAAACAGATGAAGGAAAACAAGCATACCTTATACGAAAAACACACGATAGAGCACATCGCAACATGAAAAAAACTCTAGCGCACCTGAACCGCTAGAAACACTAATGTTCGAAGAACAGTAGAAGAATCGTGCAGGTTTTGAGTGCATATTCCACCACATGTGCTGCTTATTACGGCCAAACTGTTTCAAATGCCACGTTTTACTTTGGTCTCTAGAATGCATTGTAACTCATATGGTAGAAGGTTTCAGATATTACCACTGGCATGGGTTTCAAAGTTTATGAAAGAAAAACACTTGTTAATTATATTCATTATCAGTTGCTTATTTCGCCAAACTTTGAAAGCAGCATCTCATATAACATCAATGAAGAAAATGCTCAGTGTCTGCAGCACTGTAACTGAAGTTGGTGTTCGGGGCTGCGATCCGAAAAATTTGCAGAACTTTGGGAATTGAAACATCGGTTATTTATTTTCATTGTAAATGTTTCCGGTATGAATACTAACTGTAAGCATTTATTGATACAAAAGTAGCACAACCGACTCGTGCTGGCAACCTTTCGCCAGTATCAAAGCCAAGAATATATCAAATCTGCTTCACGTTGTTTAATTACATTCGAAGTTATAGGAGTATAAAGAAATTTAGGGTTACTTGCAGCGAGTTTTTTCAAATGATCGAAAGCTTAATATTTGCTGTTTATTGTCACTACAATATCATTACCATTTGAAAATTCTACGATAAAACCGCTTAATAAAGATATTACAATTAAAAACACAACACTAACAATAGCTCGCAACCCTATTGTGGCTTTTCAACCAAATTTGGTCTGAATAATGTTTATGACAGGTTTCATTAATTGTATGAAATTCGTGTTGATTTCATGACTGCACTGGAAGTTATAGTGCAAAAAGTTTTATTTTCCTGAGCGAATTTTCAAAATCAAAGACACAAAAATTACCATAGCTGGCAGCACCAATCAAATTTTTCAACCAAATTTCCATCAAACAGAGATTAGAGTTAGGTTTAGCTACTGTGTCAATTTCATGAAAATCTGCTAACTTATTCACATTTCATAGGGCAAAAAGCAGTTTTTTTTCTTTGTAATTTTTCAAGATGGCACCACTGGCACAGACTTACCCACAATTCAAAATCGCTTCTATCAAATCTGATCTTACTGAAGTCCAATGCATTCTGTAAATTTTAGCTGTATCTGATTATTGGTTCGTGAGTTTCCGTGAACAGAAGTTTTTGATGCTAAAAATATAGGTTAACTGGGAGAGGGTTACCGTTCTTGTCCGACATGAAATTTCCAAAGTTTTATTTTGAACGTGTAGATAAAACATAAGATTTATATACAGATTGGTTTTATTGTAAGAAACGGACATTTTTTTGAATATTCGATGGTTTGAATGTTTTCACTTCCAAATTTTTTTTTTTAAATGAAGACACCAAAATTATCATAGCTGGCAGCTCCAACCGAATTTTTCGACCAAATTTCTACCAAACGTGGCTTAAAGTAAGGTCTAGCAATTGTGTTAGTTTCGTTAAAATCGAACGATTCAATCAGAATTTATAGGGCTAAAAACAGTTATCTTTTTTAGTGGTTTTTCAAGATGGCACCACTGGCACAGAATCGCTCGCATTTCAAAATCACTTCTATCAGACTTGGTCCTATTAAAGGTCAATACATTCTGTGAATTTCAAATAATTCTGCTCATCGGATCGTGAGTTTCCGTGCACAGAAGTTTTTGATGCTAAAAATATAGGTAAATTGGGCAAGGGTTACCAGGCGTGCCCGTTATACCATAACTTTTTTTTTTTTTGGCTATGTAAACAAAGCACAAGATTTACATATGAATGGCTGTTTTTTGAAGAAACGGCATTTTTTCAAGAGAGACGATGATTTGGAGGTATTCACTTTCAGTGCCTGCCCTAGCTACAGGGTTTCCAGCACGCTCATTAAAAGCTACACAAACCTACAACTAATTAATATCAATATGTCCTGAAAATTTCGTAATGATTGAATAGCTGTGTCAAAAGTTATCGAAATTTAAAAATTTTCAAATTTTCCCGTCCTCTTTTTAGGCACCCAGCGCGCACATAGGGTTAAAAAATTCCAAAGCATTATCCGATTCATATGTAAAACACGTTAGAAATTTATTTCGTTAACTTTATTTTTGCGAAAATCATTTGTGCACGAAATAATAGGTATATTAAAAATATCACTTAAATGGCCGCCGGCACCAAAAGGTTAACAATAACTGACATTTAAAGAGACCTGGACCTATTCTGCATATACACCAATGTATCCTGAAAATTTCAGCTCAATCGGATGGCGCGTTCCCGAGATTATCTCACTGAAATTTTTTGTACATATATATATATATATATATATATGGAAATATGAATTTTTGGCCGAATCGATTTTAATACTAATGTTCTTCGAACATTAGTAATAATATAATTGAACTCCAAGCAAAACACTTTTGGCCAGAAATGAAGAAACAAGCTCATTTATATGCAAAAAATTGTGAAAATTGTCATATAAACAAATATGAACGCCACCCGAAGAAACATATACTAGGAAGAACTCCTTTACCACTAAAACCAGGCACACATATCCAAGCAGACATTTTCCATATGAATAATCAAACATATATATCCTGCATCGACAGATTCTCTAAATATACGTACTTTCATTTTATACCCAACAAACTAAATATCCCCGAACATTTAAAACAGATATTTCGAACAATATTTCCTAAAATAACACACCTCACTACGGAATATGAAAGCATATTTACAAGTAGTACCACCAAGAATATACTACAAAATTTAAATATTGAACATTACTTAACACCGGTACGACATTCCACCACAAACGCTTCGATCGAACGAGTACATTCAACTATCATCGAACTTACAAGACTTCTTAGTACCCAAAATAAAACAAACCCACAAGATGAAATCTATAATGCAATCCACGAATATAATAATACTGTCCACTCAGTTATAAAACAGAAACCTATAGATGTCCACTTTAATCATGATAAATATGCAAATATATCTGAAATATTGAAATCATCACAAGAGAATATGATACGGCATGAGAATAAACATAGATCTTATAAATCCTTTCAGCCGAACGACATAGTGTATGCACGGAACAACCAACGCAACAAGGCCAGTAAAAGATTCATTAAATATATAATACAAGAAGACCGTGGGGACACGATTCTCACTACCACGGGGAAGATCATCCATAAGGATAATTTACGGAACTATACCACAAAACAAAATGGAAACAACCAAATCGATAATGCTAACACTAGTAATATACAAAGTACAGACACTCAATGTAACTAACGTAGGAAACAAAAACTTTATCCTAATACAAGGAGACCACGCATATACGTTCCAAGAAACTAAACTCTTATTCCATATAGTAGAATTATCCCAATATAAAATTGCATTAGAGCAAATTAAGGAAAGGAACAAACCTGATAGTATAGACATACATACCATAGAAAGAATTGAAACTTTACTTGAACAATTAGACGAACATAGACAGAAACGTTCTATAGACTTCTTAGGGACTATTATAAAGTTCATCACAGGAAACCCTGACAACAATGATCTATTAGAAATAAAAGGAGCATTGAACCAATTGATCACGAATAACGAACAACAAAAAGCCATAAATTCAAACTTTAATAAACGATTGTCAGAAATTCAAGAAACTTCAGCCCATTACTCATTCCTTTTAAACGAAATATACCTGAATTTACAGAATGTGATGGAAGCCATTAATCTTGCCAAGAACAATATTGTATTATCGTCCATACTCAAAATTAAAGAAATAAAAAATATAATAAAAAGTGAAAAAATTCGAGTACCCATAATTAATGTCTTAGAGTATTCAAACATCTATGTTATGAGAGTTCACGAGAACATAATATTCACATATAAATACCCTGTAATCGAAAATCGAATAAAATTTTATGAAATTATAACAATCGCACATACCTATGGAAAATATGTAATGTACCTATACATTGGAAAAAATGAAACAAATTATATTGCTTTAGAAAATTGTAAGAATTATTTGAATGTAAACATATGTAAAGTAAAGAAAACAAATGACAATTGTACTATTCCAATGTTAGAAAATAAGAAAGCATATTGTAAACTCATACAAGAGAATGACAAAGAATTTGTAAGACTCAACCCAAAAACGATATTACGATACGAAAGAAGAGCACTTGAAACATTGCATAATTTTGAACATAACGAAATAGAAATCCTAGAAATAATTGAATCAGAATCAAACCTAAAATTTTCAAACGTACAGTCCTTAAATAAATTTATATTACCAATACAAAAGAATCCAGTAAAAAGTACTCTAATATTGATCACTACAGCCATAGTAACTTCACTTATAATATTTCTATTAGTAAAAATCTTGAAGAGATATAACGAATATAAAAGAATCAAACTAAAAAAAGAAAAACGTAAATTATACTTGCAAATTTTAAAAGATAACGGCATTGAAAGTGAGGACACTTTATTTTAACAACGGGGGGAGTTAATGACTAACATTCTTATCCATGAGAAAATAAAGATAAGCACATGGCAGAAAAAGCCAATGATAGCATTCTAAGTAAACAACATCGTAACATTATCTAAATATGGAAATATTGAATAAGCGATAATGTGAACATGAGCCCATGCAAGCGTAAATATGATAACGCATATGAACTCATGGTATGAAGATAAGAATAGACGATAAGGAAAAGATATAAATACTGCATACAAGCATTGTAGCGGCATTCCTAATTCTTAGTTGTACCATGATTGTTACTTCTACTATAGTATTTGTCATGGACTAAAGAGCTATAAATAAAGGAATCATTTATTTGTTAACCAAGTATTTTATTCTTTATAAAGTATAGGTGAAGCAAGTAAATTAACTCGTGCTGGCTTGAGGATGATGACCCAGCTGAACAACGGCGGTAGCGGGCTTTTGAAAAGGATAAGTGAAGGGACAGTTGGGATTTAGAATTGGGAGAGCAAAGTTGGAACGTGAAGAAAGAGAAGTTTGAAATTTGAAAAGACGGTTGCAAGATTTGGTATCTGAACAAAGGTTGGAAATTGAAAAATGGCGGGAGTTTGGAGTGAGAATTTGAAGAAAAAGAGTGAAATTGAATTTCAATAAGTTTTGGTTCTTGAATAAGACGGGATTTGTCGGCAACGGGAGCTGGATGCTTGAAAGAAAGTGGGCGCTTGTGATCTAGAAAGTGTGACGGTGGAGTAGGAGATTCTGAATTTGGTGATAAAGTGAACTTTCGAGACTTCGAACTGTGTATGCAAATGGTTTTGCTTGGCAGTTAAATCAAGTGCTGGATTGACCAAATCTGTATTGACTGGAGGCACCAGAACTGAACAAAATCGAGTGTTCTGTTGTTGTGATGAAATGAATAAAGAGTTAACGTGTTCGGTTGGACATCAGTGAAATGCAGATCAGTGACTGCTAGGATATAGACAACAAGTGTAGCATCTTATAGACATTCTAACGTGGTTCAAAAGACCGACAAAATTGAGGCGCGGAGAAATGAAAGGCAAAATTCAAAGCATGAAGTGACAAGTAAAAAAAATGCGGGCGACGAGCTGTTTGCGGAGCGATTGGGAATGATTGCGATTGGAAATAATATATTAAATTATAGCAAGTCAGCAGCGGTGAATTGAAACGAAAAGGACAATTGATTTTTCCGACTGGAAGGCATCAGATGAGTACAGAAACAAACAAACACTTTAAGTTAACGATTTATATTTTTATTTTTGTTTCATTTCGAATCAAGTGTCAAGAGTCATCACTTTCGTGAATTTCGTTAATTCAAAGAATAGATATGTTTTTTTGTCATAGCTTTGATTTCATTTTTCCCTGAGTACTTTTCATTTTCAACATTCTCCACATTTTCTTCTCTTTGTGAATTTCGGTGTAGGAACTTGTGACTTAAATTTAAGTTCAATTTTTTTCTGTTGTTCTTTATTCATACATATTAATATTCTTTAAAAACAAACCACTGTATGTTCGTTGGAAACTGGTTCCGGCCGGGATTGGCTTGAAACTGACCCACCCAAATATTTACGAAATTTATTTTTATTTTCTTTTCTCACCTTCTAATTTCTTAGTTTTAGTTTTGGGCTGCGTCTTAAGATCAACTAATTATTAGTCTTTACTGTTTTCTTTTTACTGTTAAATTTTAATCTTATTTGCATGAAACATATATCTTTGAAATAATGAATTTGGAGTAAACTTTTCGAAATAGTGATTCCTTCGGGAATTCCATCCTGTTCTCCACTTTTCCTTCCTCCATTATTTGTATTTGGTTCTAAATGCTGTGTCGTCGGCGTGCCGTAGCACGTAGGAGATTTTCTGGCCCACAACCCACGCCGGATTGAGCTAGCCGGTTGTGAAAAGGCACGCAGGGCAAAAAAAATAAAAAGAAAATCTCCTAAAACAAATTAAAATATGTTGCACTGACGACGGCTCGGCTGTCTTCAGGAGTTTCGCAACAAATGGCGCCCAAACTAATGGCTTGGCTTGTAGATATTCCGTTTAAATATAGTTTTTTATATTGTAACAAAGGGCGTACCATCTAGATCTGTTAATTTTAGTTTTTCTTATTTTCTTTCGGGATTTATGCATTAGTATATTTTGCTTTTTTAATTAGTTTCGGTTTTCATTTCTTGCTCCGTATGAATAAT
>CANBKX010000446.1:17500-30673 GCA_947369275.1 Nemotelus nigrinus
TAATTAACCCGTGTTTTGCTCTCATAAACGTTGAAATTCATGCCAGTGGTAATATCTGAAACCTTCCACCATATGAGTTATAACGCATTCTTAAGACGAAAGTAAAACGTGGCATTTGAAACAGTTTGGGCGTAATAAGCAGCTCATGTGGTGGAATATGCACTCAAAACCTGCACGATTCTTCTACTGTTCTTCGAGCATGAGTGTTTCTAGCGGTTCAGGTGCGCTAGAGTTTTTTTTCTCTTTTCGTAGTTTAATTCGTTTTTCCTTTATTTCATTTCGGTCGAGCGGTCGTCAGTGCAACATTGGCGCCCAGTCTTGTGCTACTTTGTGTCGTGCAGTGTTGGACAGAGGGACGCCTCTATGCATTGTGTACAATTAAATCTCAGCCTGAGGCGAAGCAAAAGGAACCACTCGGGTGAAAGTCGCGTAAATATCCTTCGCTAGCGAAGTCGCTTGGCCAAGGTGGCAAGCATTTTTGATTTTTATAGCGCCTCGAGCCTTTTGTTTCTTGTAGGGAAGTTCGATGGCACTAGATCGTGGCTGAGTCCACCGGCAGTATGGTGTAGTGTACATGAAAGTAAACCTTGTGAGCAGTTCACGAAATAGGGTCATTGAATTTTTCTGACTCAGCTGAGTAGTTCAACTACTGTTCCTTATATTCCTGTATCCTCTCCTCATTTTATCATTTCATGTTAAATTTTTCACCTTTTCCTTTGCCTTTCGAATTCCCGTAATGAAGAGTTTCCGAAGGAATCATTATTTTTTTTTTATGATTTGAAAATTTAAATTTAGTATTTACGAAATAAGTTTTTTTGTCGATTCAAAAGTGCTTATTCGAGCTTTTCTTTCGGCACATGATTGTGTTCTTTAATGGTAGCATTTAAAAATTTATCTTGCTGTTGAACTGAAAAATTTTCTGGCAAGTTCGCTGTATTTATCTGTGAAGGATAATATTATTATCTTATAAAATTAAAATTAAAATAAATTAAAAATGCCTCGCGCGAAACGCAATCGACGGCCAACCGCCAATGATTCTGGATTTGAACGGCTGAGCCAAGCACTAGAACGTTTGTCAATTACTCTACCCGCAGAACAGCATCCCCCACACAATTTCACTGTTCCGCAACCAATGGTTCCAAGTGTTCTTCCTGGACCATCGTCAGCACCTGATCACTTCCACTCGACGGGTCACTTAGATAGGGATGGAGCAGGCACGGAAGACCCTGCAATTCCTGTCAGATTGGATAAAACTGAGTTATCCAACTCATTCAATTCCAGCAGATCAGCGACGGGCATGCCCCCTTCTAAGTGGTCAATTCGGTTTGATGGTAATGTCCGCTGCTTGATGGGCCGAGCGGAGCTCGTATCGATATGATGTGATGCGAGCTTTGTTTGTCAGATGTTGACTTGCACTGCATATTGTTACGCAATATGAATCGACGCTTACGGGAACACTTGGCTGGGATTAAGTTCAGGAATGCTCGAGAGTTGCTGCGGCGGTGTGTCGCTACTGAGAGTTTATGGTATCCGTCAGGTCAAAGAGATGAAGGCACTCACAGTCAACGAATGGTTCACGAGCTGCACGAGCCTGATAACGACGGTTCCACTTCCTCTGTGGATGCAGTCGCACCTTCATCCCGGACACCTCCTGTCCTACGTCACCTCCCGCAACCATCAGTATCGAACCCTCGACCAGCGTATTCTTCGACAGATCTCAGGATATGTTAGAACTGCAAAGACTTGGGACACTCCTTATTAGACTGTTCGATGCCCATAAAAAGGACCTTTTGTTTTGGATGCGGCACGGAAGGAGTGATGAAGCTCCAGTGTCCCAAATGCCGAAGTTATGTTAGCGGAAGAGGGGACCCAATGATAAGGAACCAACCCACGGCTCCTCGAGTGATTTCTCATCACGGAAAAGTTGATGTCGCCCTCAATGTGGACCCGGAGCTACGACGGTCATCTTGACTAAAATCATCATGTTCCAGCTATACTACTCTTCGGAAGAAAAATTCACTTTCACATACGTTGCTATCGAGCACACGCTCTAATTCTTGTGATCCACGTGTCATTCCAGTCTAAGACTCCGGTGATGAGCCTACATCTTCCAGTTTGATAGGTTTTACTCGTCCTAGAATATTCCCTTCCAAGTGTTTCCATCGATCCTGGAGAAACTTTGCCAGAAGAAAATTTTTAAAGCACACCAGTATTGCATCAATTGTTACGGTTACTGGAGATAATCGGCCTTTTGCAGAAATTATCATTAAGGGACGGAAATTAACAGGTTTACTTGATAGTGGGGCTAGTGTTAGCATACTTGGCGCTGGTTCTTTGGGTCTGCTCTCGAAGTTGGGCCTGCATCTTCATTCGATGCAGACCCATGTTCTGACAGCTTCTGGTCAGAAGAGTCCAGTAGTTGGGTATGTAGGCACTCTGGTACGATTTAATGACAAGAGTAGATGGATGAGGTTTTTGGTCGTTCCATCGCTGACCCACCCTGTCTACCTAGGCATGGACTCTTGGGACCTTTTCCAAATCACACCAATGCAAGTTCATTCTGTCGATGCCCCAATAGAACCCGCAAAGACTGGCTATCATCTGTTGAATGCTCAGGAACAGCAACGACTCGACCTTGTCAAGCATCAGTTTCCTTCGTATAACAAGGAAGGCTTGGGTAAAACAAAGCTCGTATCACATCATATCGATACGAGTTCCACTCGGCCCATCAAGCAGCGGCATTATGCTATGTCGCCGGTTATTCAGAAGCTGATGTTTGATGAACTTGATTGGATGTTGTCATTGGGTGTGATAGAGGAGAGTCATAGTGCGTGGAGCTCTCCCGTCACCTTGGTAAGGAAACCCGGCAAGGTGCGTTTCTGTCTTGATGCTCGACGCTTGAACGTGGTCACTTAAAAGGATGCATATCCGTTACCTCTCATTGAGGGACTGTTGGCACGTTTACAAGATACTCGTTTCATCACGAGCTTAGACCTGAAGGACGCTTTCTGGCAGATTCCGTTGGACGAAACTTCGCGAGAGAAAACGGCCTTTACTGTCCCAGGCAGACCTTTGTATCATTTCACGGTCATGCCGTTCGGTTTGTGCAACGCTCCACAGACTATGTGTCGGTTAATGCACAAAGTCATACCACACGAGCTGCAGGACAAGGTGCTTGTTTACCTAGATGACTTGCTCGTTACCAGCTCAACATTTGATGAGCATTTGGAACTCTTGAGCACCGTTGCGAAACGGCTCAGAGATGCTAATTTGACCATCAATGTTGAAAAAAGTAAGTTTGTCCAAAGGGAGATCAAGTATCTTGGCTTCGTAGTTAGTGATGGTATTTTGCGAACCGACCCGGAGAAGGTGTCAGGTATTCTGGCATATCCAGAGCCCCGAACGGTAAAAGACGTGAGACAATTCATATGGATGGCGGGATGGTACAGGCGTTTTATTCCGAATTTCGCTTCCGTCACCGCACCACTCACGGATCTGTTAAAAGGCAAGCGTTCCTTCAACTGGTCTTTGACCGCTAACAATGCCTTCAATGAAGTGAAGAAACTGTTGGTTTCCGCTCCAGTGTTAGCCAATCCAGATTTCACAAAGCACTTTTATATTCAATGTGACGCTAGTACATTGGGTATTGGAAGTGTCTTGTTCCAGAAGGATGATGATGGTGGGGAGCACTCCATCGCGTATTTGTCACTGAAACTTAACGCGGCGCAACGCAACTACAGTGTTACCGAATTGGAATGCTTAGCTGCGGTGCAAAGCGTTAAGAGGTTCAGGGCGTACGTCGAGGGGCTGCCCTTCACTATCATCACAGATCATGCCAGCCTAAAGTGGCTCATGCAGCAGCTGGATTTGTCTGAACGATTGGCTCGCTGGAGCTTGAAGCTACAGAGATATGACTTTAAGATAGAACATCGGAAGGGTAACCTCAACGTCGTCCCAGACGCTCTGTCCAGAGCTTCTTCTTCTGATGCTCAAGTAGCGTCGGTTGTTGGATGTTTGCCGGAATACTGACATTTGGGTGTAGTTATTCCGGAATCGGCATTTCAAGAGCCTCGCTATAAGCATTTGAGGGAGCAGATTTTGAAGCAACTCCAAATGTTTCAAAATCTGCACCTGGCAGTTGATAAAATCTACATAGCCCTGGGTTCTCTTGATACTACTATTTCGGATATTCCCCAAACCAAATTATGGGTCCCTGATGGTCAGCAAGAAGTGCTCATAGAAAGAGCTCATAATGATCCTCTTGGATCTCATCGTGGAATTCGAAAGACCGTTGAGCTGCTTTGAAGGTATTTTTATTGGCCTCGTATGAGGCAAGATGTCATGCGGCATATAAAGAATTGTGAAACCTGTAAGCAGATCAAGCCCTTGAATTCCATCCAAAGACCGTTAATGGGCGCACAGCGAGAAACGGAACGACCTATGCAACGCCTTTTTGTTGACTTTATGGGCCCATATCCACGTTCAAAGTCGGGAAACACTCATTTGTTTGTGGTCCTGGACCACTACACAAAATTTGTCTGGCTCAAGCCCATGGCCAAAGCAACCGCAGGTGCTGTGGTAAAATATCTCGAGCGGAAAATTTTTCTAACTTTTGGAGTGCCGGAATGGCTACATTCAGATAACGGGGTTCAATTTGCGTCCAAGGCGGTTGCTGAATTGATGATTAACTATGGAGTGCAACACAGTTTTACTCCAGTATATTCACCGCAAGCGAATGCTGCAGAGCGTACCAACAAGTCAACGTTAAATGCAATAAAGGCCTACATAGGATCCGATCATGCGAGGTGGGACGAGAAACTTCCAGAGTCGTGTTGTGCTTTTCGCAAGGTAGTACATGAGTCGACTGGTTTTTCGCCTCACTTCCTCATGTTCGGATATCATCCTATTCAGCATGGCTCAGAGTACGCTCTGCTCAGAAGTCTCAATGCATTTGAGGATGGAGAAATTCAAGTGCGATCAAACGTAGACAGGCAGCGCTTGGCACAGGATCGTGTTAAAATCAAATTAAATGAAGCTTATAAAAAAGCGCTCAGAATTACAATCTGCGGGTCAGACCACGGATTTTCTCTTTGGGTCAAAAGGTCTTCGTTCGGAACTTTGTTGTGAGCAAGGCGGTAGATCGCTTTGCAACTAAGTTCACACCGCGATTTGCTCCTGCCTTCGTTAAACGGAAAATCGGTCAAGCGTCATACGAACTGGAAGATGCAAGCGGCAAAGTGTTGGGGGTTTTTCACTCAAAGGACATCCGAGACGGAACCGAGGACTAAGCTATTGGATTCTGCCTAAATTTCGAAATTGGAGCGTTGTGGTATGTCTTAATTGTGCCCGGCATGTGAGACATCTCAAAGTCTGGGTCTTCCCCACGATGTTGCGAAACAGCCTCGCTCATCTGGCGCACACACACACCCACAAACATTGGGAGTGCAATGCTGCATGCGACGGTCAAATGTATTGCATTGCCATGGAAAACAGGCTTGGCTAATGCATTTGATTGTCGCATGAATCATTGCATTTCATCAAGTTCGCTGACCTGAGCGCAGCTGATTTGAAACCATACATGCATCAGCTGCGTTATCAGGCCAGCGAAAACGGGAGATGTTTGATGCTGGGTGTGGAGAGACTTGCTGCACAACTGGAAAAGACAAATACGGGACCTGGTGGCACCGGGAGTTGTTCGCGTGCTGGCTGGAGGATGATGACCCAGCTGAACAACGGCGGTAGCGGGTTTTGAAAAGGAAAAGTGAAGGGACAGTTGGGATTTAGAATTGAGAGAGCAAGGTTGGAACGTGAAGAAACAGAAGTTTGAAATTTGAAAAGACGGTTGCAAAGTGAAAAAAATTTAAATTTGAAAGATTTGGTATCTGAACAAAGGTTAGAAATTGCAAAATGGCTGGAGTTTGGAGTGAGAATTTGAAGAAAAAGAGTGAAATTGAATTTCAAGAAGTTTTGGTTGATGAATAAGACGAGATTTGTCGGCAACGGGAGCTGAATATTCGAAAGAAAGTGGGCGCTTGTGATCTAGAAAGTGTGACGGTGGAGTAGGAGATTCTGAATTTGGTGATAAAGTGAACTTTCGAGACTTCAAACTGTGTATGCAAATGGTTTTGCTTGGCAGTTAAATCAAGTGCTGGATTGACCAAATCTGTATTGACTGGAGGCACCAGAACTGAACAAAATCGAGTGTTCTGTTGTTGTGATGAAATGAATAAAGAGTTAACGTATTCGGTTGGACATCAGTGAAATGCAGATCAGTGACTGCTAGGATATAGACAACAAGTGTAGCATCTTATAGACATTCTAACGTGGTTCAAAAGACCGACAAAATTGAGGCGCGGAGAAATGAAAGGCAAAATTCAAAGCATGAAGTGACAAGTAAAAAAAATGCGGGCGACGAGCTGTTTGCGGAGCGATTGGGAATGATTGCGATTGGAAATAATATATTAAATTATAGCAAGTCAGCAGCGGTGAATTGAAACGAAAAGGACAATTGATTTTTCCGACTGGAAGGCATCAGATGAGTACAGAAACAAACAAACACTTTAAGTTAACGATTTATATTTTTATTTTTGTTTCATTTCGAATCAAGTGTCAAGAGTCATCACTTTCGTGAATTTCATTAATTCAAAGAATATATATGTTTTTACTAATGTTCGAAGAACAATAGTATTAAACCTCGTTTCACCGAAAATTCATATTTTTTTATATATATATATATATATATATATATATATATATATATATATATATATATATACATATATATATATATATATATATATATATATATATATATATATGTATATATATATATATATATATATATATATATATATATATATATATACATATATATATATATATATATATATATATATATATATATATATATAGATATAAATATATAAATACATATATATATATATATATATATATATATATATATATATATATATATATATATATCAGCAAAATGATTAAGGGAGATAATCTCTGGAGTGGCCGATCCGATTGAGCTGACAATTTCGGAGAACGTAGATGTATACAGTAGGTAGGTCCACAACTTTCTCAAATTCAGATATTTTAAACCTTTTGGCGGCGGCGAGCGTTTTAGTGAATTTTGATGTACTCCTATATTTCCAAGCAGTGTAAAGTTTTGTTTAAGAAAAGTATTGGGAAGGAAAACTAACTATGTTCTCAGCTTGTTTATGATAAAAAATTGGAAATTTTAAGCCGTGTGTGGGTGCAGGGTGCCTAAAAGTAGGCAAGGATATTTTTTCAAATTTTGATTTGTCATTTCTTCGAAGAAAAACAATGGATCATCGTGAAATTCGCAGAGCGTGTTAATGTTGACTAAAATTTAACACACGTGGATTTTTAAGATATTGCGGGTGACCCTGTAGCTTCGGCAGGCTCCTGAATAAAAACCTTCAAATCATTGACCTTCCTGAAAAAATTTTGATTTTTGACAAAAAAATCAGATCACTGATAAATTTTAGCCTTTGTCCATCATGTCAAATTAAAATTTTCAAAATTCTGATTTGCACAAGAACGGCAACCCATCACCAAATTACCTCTATTTTCAGCACTCGAAAGTTCTGTTCACGAGAACTGACGACCGGATTATCTGATCATAGTGAAATTTACAGAACATGTTGGTATTAGCTAAGACCAGGTCTGATAGAAGTGATTTTGAAATGCGGGCAACCCTGTGCCAGTGGTACCATCTTGAATAATCACCCAGAAAAAAAACCGGTTTTTGGCCTATTACTTTCGATTCAGCCATCGGATTTTGACAAGATTCATCCAATACTTGGATCTTACTTTATGTAACATTTGATGAAAATTTGGCTGAAAAATTAGAATAGAGTTGCCAGCTATGGTGATTTTTGTCTCCTAAATCTTGCAAATTTGCTCAGCAAAATAAAGCTTTTTTCCCTATAACACAGCTTTTTTCCGGTCCAGTGTAAAAATCAGAACGAAGTTCACGCAGTAAATGGACTTTATTGTGAACCAAATGTCATAGAAATTTTGTACCAAAATCATGAAAGGGCTGCCAGCTATGACCATTTTTGTAATTTTGTTAAATTTCTTTACTGAGCGATTATGTCATTAGATTTCCAAATCGCAATGATCCTGCAATAAAAATTAACAACACATATTAACGCTTTAAAACTTTGATAAGTTTTGAGGATAGTAGCCTTAAAATTCTTTTCACCCGTATAACTTCCAGCGCAGTGATTCAATCGAAACGAAATTTACTGGTTGGGTTTAACTTAACGTGAAGCAGAATTGGTATGAATTATGCTTTGCTGTTGAAACAGGCTAACCAGCATTAGCCATTTCCGTAAATATTACACCAACAGATGCTTCAAACAACGTTCTCATATGCAAAACATTTGCAATAAAAATAAGGAATTCTTTTTTAAATTTTTCGAGTTTTGAACATTTTTCGGATGACAGCCTCAAACAACGTTTAACCGCTGAAACCTTCGATGAAATCCTGCGAAGAGAACGAAATTCAAAGGATACGTTGATTTGAGTATGATCTTGTTATGGAAAACTTATTGCTGCTTCGTTCGGAAAGTATTGCCAGCACTGAAGGTGTTATAGTTGAGTTTATATGTGTTATAGTTGAGTTTTGTTGCTTTTGATAAGGAATGTTTGATATGATTTAAAAAAACAGTGTATTACGTTTTTCCACACTTTTTTGTCACTCAAAGACAATTTCTTCGAAAATTAGTTTTCCAGGGGTTCAGGTGCGCTAGAGTTTTTTTTATATTGTAAACAATGGCGTACCATCTAGATCTGTTAATTTTAGTTTTTCTTATTTTCTTTCGGGATTTATGCATTAGTATATTTTGCTTTGATTAATTAGTTTCGGTTTTCATTTCTTGCTCCGTATGAATAATCTGATGGGCTGGGGTGATCTGTTCCCTGGAACACTTGTTCGCCTCAGCCATTTTTTACTAATGTTCGAAGAACAATAGTATTAAACTCGTTTCGCCGAAAAGTCATGATTCCTTTATATATATTTATATAGTTAGATATTATATATATATATATATATATAGATATATATATTATATATATATATAATATATATATATATATATATATATATATATATAATATACAATATATATATATATATATATATATATGTATATATTATATATATATATATATATATATATATACTATATATATATACTATATATATATATATATATATATAGTATATATATATAATGTATATATATATAAATATATATATATATATATATATATATATATATATATATATATATATATATATATATATATATATATATAATATATATATATCAGCAAAATGATTAAGGGAGATAATATGTGGAGTGGCCGACCCGATTGAGCTGAAATTTTCGGAGAAAGTAGATGTATATTGTAGGCAGGCCCAAATATTTCTCAAATTCAGATATCCCAAACATTTTGGCGGCGGCGAGCGTTATAGTGAATTTTGAGGAACTCCTATATTTCCAAGCAGAGTAAATTTTTGTTAAAGAAAAATATTGGGAATGAAAACTAATTATGTTCTTAGCTTATCTTTGATAAAATATTGGAAATTTTGAGCCGTGTGTGGGTGCAGGGTGCCTACAAGTAGGCAAGGAATTTTTTTCAAATTTTGATTTGTCATTACTTGTAAGAAAAACAATGGATCATCGTGAAAATTACAGAGCGTATTGATGTTGACTAAAATTTGGCACATATTGATTTTCAGCATAAAGCGGGTTGCCCTGTAGCTGAAAAAAAATCCTTCAAATCATTGACCTTCCTGAAAAATTTTTGATTTTGGACAAAAATTTCAAATTTTTGATAAATTTTTATCCTTCGTCCTTCATTCCAAGATAAAATTTTCAAAATTCCGATTTGCATAAGAACGGCAACCCATCACCAAATTACTTCTATTTTCAGCACTCGAAAGTTCTGTTCACGAGAACTGACGACCGGATAATCCGATCATAATGAAATTTACAGGATATGTTGACATTAGCTAGGACTAGGTCTGATAGAGGTGATTTTGAAATGCGGGCAACCCTGTGGCAGTGGTACCATCTTGAAAAATAACTGAGAAAAAAAACAGCTTTTTGGCCTATGGACTTCTGATTCAGCCATAAGATTTTAACAAAATTTTTGCAGTACTTGGATGTTATTTGATGTAACATTTGATGAAAATTTGGTTGAAAAATAAGCATAAAGCTGGCAGCTGTGATGATTTTTGTCTCATAAATCTTGCGAATTTGCTCAGCAAAATTAAGCTTTTTTCCCTATAACTTCCGGTCCAGTGTAGAAATCAAAACAAAGTTCATTCAGTAAATGGACCTTGATGTGAAGTAAATGTCGTAGGAATTGCGTACAAAAATCATGAAAGCTATGACCATTTTTGTAACTTTGTGGAATTTCTTTACTGAGCGATTATTTCATTAGATTTCCAATTGAGAATGATCCTGCAATGAAAATTAACAACAAATATTAACGTTTTAAAAATTTGAAAAATTTTGAGGGTGGTAACCCTAAAATTCTTTTCACCCGTATACCTTCCAGCGCAGTCATTCAATCGAAACGAAATTTACTGGTTGGGTTTAACTTAACGTGAAGCAGATTTGGTATGTAATTTGCTTTGCTGCTAACACAGGCTTACCAGCAATGTGCCATTTCCATTTATATTGCACCAACAGATGCTTCAAATTACGTTCTCATATGCAAAGCATTTGCAATAAAAATAAGGAATCAATTTTCAAATTTTCCAAGTTTTGAACATTTTTCGGATGGCAGCCTCAAACAACGTTTAACCGCTTTCGATGAAATCCTGCGATGAGAACGAAATTCAAAGGATAAGTTGATTTAAGTATGAGCTTGTTATGGTAAACTTATTGCTGCTTCGTTCGGAAAGTGTTACCAGCACTGAACATTTTCATCATTTGTGTTAAAGTTGAGTTTTGTTGCTTTGGATAAGGAATAGTTGATATGATTCTACAAAACAGGGGTATTACGTCTTTCCACACTTTTTTGTCACTCAAAGACAACTTCTTCGAAAATTAGTTTTCTAGGCGGTTCAGGTGCGCTTAATTTTTTTTTTTGTCTCTTCTTTTCTTTGGCCGTAGTTTGCATATCAGATTATTCATATTGGATTTCAGTTTAATTAATTTTTTTGTTCTCTTTTCGTAGTTTAATTCGTTTTTCCTTTATTTCATTTCGGTCGAGCGGTCGTCAGTGCAACATTGGCGCCCGGTCTTGTGCTAATTTGTGTCGTGCAGTGTTGGACAGAGGGACAACTCTTTTCATTGTGTATAATTGACTCTCAGTCCTGAGGCGAAGCAAAAGGAACCACTCGGGTGAAAGTCGCGTAAATATCCTTCGCTAGCGAAGTCGCTTGGCCAAGGTGGCAAGCGTTTTTGATTTTTATAGCGCCTCGAGCCTTTTGTTTCTTGTAGGGAAGTTCGATGGCACTAGATCGTGGCTGAGTCCACCGGCAGTATGGTGTAGTGTACATGAAAGTAAACCTTGTGAGCAGTTCACGAAATAGGGTCATTGAATTTTTCTGACTCAGCTGAGTAGTTCAACTAATGTTCCTTATATTCCTGTATCCTCCCCTCATTTTATCATTTCATGTTAAATTTTTCAACTTTTCCTTTGCCTTTCGAATTCCCGTAATGAAGAGTTTCCGAAGGAATCATTATTTTTTTTTTATGACTTGTAAATTTAAATTTAGTATTTACGAAATAAGTTTTTTTGTCGATTCAAAAGTGCTTATTCGAGCTTTTCTTTCGGCACATGATTGTGTTCTTTAATAGAAGCATTTAAAAATTTATCTCGCTGTTGAACTGAAAATTTTTCTGGCAAGTTCGCTGTATTTATCTGTGAAGGATAATATTATTATCTTATAAAATTAAAATTAAAATAAATTAAAAATGCCTCGCGCGAAACGCAATCGACGGCCAACCGCCAATGATTCTGGATTTGAACGGCTGAGCCGAGCACTCGAACGTTTGTCAATTACTCCACCCGCAGAACAGCATCCCCCACACAATTTCACTGTTCCGCAACCAATGGTTCCAAGTGCTGTTCCTGGACCATCGTCGGCACCTGATCACTTTCCACTCGACGGGTCACTTAGATAGGGATGGAGCAGACACGGAAGGCCCCTGCAATTCCTGTCAAATTGGATAAAACTGAGTTATCCAACTCATTCAATTCCAGTAGATCTGCGACGGGCATGTTCCCTTCTAAGTGGTTAATTCGATTTGATGGTAATGTCCGCTGCATGATGGGCCGAGCGGAGCTCGTATCGATATGATGTGATACGAGCTTTGTTTTACCCAAGCCTTCCTTGTTATACGAAGGAAACTGATGCTTGACAAGGTCGAGTTGTTGCTGTTCCTGAGCATTCAACAGTGGTCAATTCGATTTGATTCCGGCCTCAATATTACTTGGTTCTTGTTTCGGATAAAGACCATGGCGGCGAGCTATGGGGTTTCATTATCTATTCTAGCTCACGACTTGCACCTGCTTTTACAAGGCCCAGGAGAGGAATAGTATTGGCGGTACATGAAGCTAAATCATTCGGTGACGTGGGCTGAACTGGAGCGAGAATTACGGGAGCGCTTCGAAGATCGACGTTGTGATGTAGATATTCGGCGGGAAATTGACGCCGTGTCCAAAAAACCAGGAGAGCCGATACAAGTGTTCTTCGATGCAATCGAAGCAATGGCACTGCAGCTCAACAATCCTTTGTCAGATGTTGACTTGCAGTGCATATTGTTACGCAATATGAATCGACGCTTACGGGAACACTTGGCTGGGATTGAGTTTAGGAATGCTCGAGAGTTGCTGCGGCGGTGTGTCGCTACTGAGAGTGTATGGTATCCGTCAGGTCAAAGAGACGAAGGCACTCACAGTCGACGAGTGGTTCACGAGCTGCACGAGCCTGATTACGACGGTTCCACTTACTCTGTGGATGCAGTCGCACCTTCATCCCGGACACCTCCTGTCCTACGTCACCTCCCGCAACCGTCAGTATCGAACCCTCGACCAGCGTATTCTTCGACAGATCTCAGGATATGTTGGAACTGCAAAGACTTGGGACACTCCTTTTTAGACTGTTCGATGCCC
>CANBKX010000447.1:0-18276 GCA_947369275.1 Nemotelus nigrinus
TAAACAAAAGTGCATTCTTTGTGAAAGGGATTCCTTATTCTGCTGACGACGAATGGTTGGGAAAGATTCTCGAAGCGGATTTTCATATAAACGACTATGAAGTGAAATTTTTATCCCAGCGTAAACATATATCCTCAAGACGGTGTAAGGTCTTCATCCCATCAAAATATGCCTGGCTTTTTACTTGCTTGAGTGGAAACAACAGCTCCATCAATTGGAAAGGAGTGACATTCAGCCCCTGGAGAAACATCACCGACAAAACTAGCTATAAGAAAAAACAAAAAATTGTAAGAAAAAATTGTATCCCTAGTCACACCTTTACCCAATTTCCTTCCACCCATAAAACTCGCTCATCACGTACTCAGTCTCAATTTTCAATGACAACAGATAATTCTTCCTTATCTGACTGTTCCAATGCTTTTACTCATAATAATATAAATGCACTGATACCCCCAGCAGTTAACACGGCATCTTCTCCCTCAAGCAGGTGTACCAACGCTGCTAATAAACACTCCTCCAAGGTTTCCAGTCAGGCCGCCGCAAACTTAGCTCCTTCTACGAGCAATATAAATTATTCTTCTAATGGTAGTAATATGACATCTGAATCTCTTCGAAGATCAGGCAACCCTTTTAGGCATTTTTCCTAACCGATCTCAGAAAAGCCTCAAACTTTTTTACCACAATTGTGGTGGTATGAGAGGCAAACTAAGTAAATTATACCTTGACGCCAAATCGTGCCATTTTAATTTACTCGCCATCACCGAAATTTGGCTTAATGCCTCTCATAAGAATGAGGAGATTCTTGATAGTAGTTGGACTATTTACAGAAACGACCGTGATTATTGTTCTACGGGTCAGTCGCGAGGAGGTGGTGTCTTACTTGCTGTTAGCAACACACTTTCAAGTGAGCTTGTAGATACCACTCCAAATGTTTTCTTCCAATGTATAATTGTTCGGATCTCCACTAATAACAACTCAATTTACATCGCTGTTGTCTACATCCCCCCTAGATCTGATGAGTCCATCTACAGCAATTTTTGCGACACAATATCTTCATTAGCAACATCACTTAGCGAAAAAGATAAAATAATAGTTTTGGGTGACTTCAATCGTCCGAATCTTTGCTTTGTTCCGGATGAAAATGACTCTTACCTTCTCCCCGTAAACCTTGTAGACACCAACGATTTCAATCTTGCGAGTGCCTTTTATGGTAATGATTTGCAGCAGGTTTCCCAAACTCCTAACCAAAATGGTAATTGGTTAGATCTTGTTTTCACAAATGCTTATGACGAAGTAGTGGTTAGTCCAAGTAATGACGCAGAGCATCTTTTTTGCAATAGTTTACACCATACAGCACTGTCAGTCGAACTTTCCACTCTAGATTCCACTTGCTTGAAAACTTACAATAACTCAATTGTATTTGACTTCCGTAATGCTGATTATGAAAGCATTAAACATGTTCTTGATACTACTGATTGGTCGACTACTCTTTCAACACAAGATCTCGAGACAGCCATTTCCTCTTTTTACAACAAAATATTTGACGCCGTTGAAAGATATGTTCCAAAGATAAAAAAAAAGAATAAATTGTCTGAGCCATGGCTTGATAGGGACCTTAGGCATATGCGAAATCGTAGGAACAAACTTTATAAGCTTATTAAAGAAAATACCGATGTTATTCCTGCTATTCAGGAAGAATATAATGAAGTTGCTAAGCAATTTTTAGCAAAGTCTCATGAGGCTTATGACACTTACATTAGAACAACCGGCGAAAATATAGTCCGCGACCCGAAAAAATTCTTTGATTTTGTTAATGTGAAGCGAAAAACTACTGGCTATCCATCGTCCATGTTTCTTAATAATATAACGTCTTCCTCTCCTAAAGAGATATGTGACCTATTTGCTGATAGTTTCCAAGAAATTTTCAATGCACCAGACCCATCAAACTCACACCTTTCTTCCGCTGATTCAGCTTCAACAGCTTTTGTGAACCATTTAGAAATTTCCCGTGATGAAATACGTAAAGCTATTTTGGATCTCGACTGCAACAAAGGCCCTGGGCCTGATTTTCTTCCTCCGATCTTCTTGCGCAAGTGTGTAGAGCAGCTTATAGATCCCTTGCATATTTTCTTTAACAGATCACTTTCGTCGGGAATTTTCCCATTCTGTTGGAAGCTTTCGTATGTCACACCCATATTCAAAAGTGGTGATCGACGCTGTATCCGAAATTATAGGGGCATTACCATTTTGTCTTCGATTCCGAAACTTTTCGAAAAGGTGGTATACGATAAACTTTCTCCGCTTGTTGATTCCCGTTTGAACGAGCAACAACATGGCTTTAGAAAAGGTCGCTCAACTACCACGAATTTGACAATTCTAATCTCTGACGTTCTATGCAAAATGGAAAAAGGATACCAAATTGACGCAGTCTACACTGACTTCAGTAAGGCGTTTGACAGAGTTGACCATTCTACCTTGATTCTAAAGCTTCAGAAATTTGGTATTACCGGGTCTTTACTCAGCTGGCTGACCTCCTACCTTCGCGATCGCACACAATGTGTAAAATTTCAAGGATTTTTATCGAAAAACGTTAGTGCTACCTCTGGTGTACCCCAAGGTAGCCATCTTGGCCCACTTCTTTTTAATATATTTATTTTTGACTTATCTGACGTCCTAGCAGGCATACCTCATTTACTCTATGCAGACGATATCAAACTTTATCAGACTATTGAATCGAAATCGGATGCCCCCTTTCTCCAATCCAAGCTTAATTCACTTGATCAGTGGTGCAATATAAACAAGCTCTCTCTCAATATCAGCAAATGCCAAGTTATTAGTTTTTCCAGGAAATGCACGGTCACACACAATACGTACTTTCTCGGCAATAATATGCTGACCCGAGTTGATAACATTGCTGACCTCGGTGTTATCTTAGATGAAAAACTCCGCTTCACCTTACACTTTGATAAAATGCTTTCTCGTGCGAACAAACAGCTAGGTTTCATCAAAAGACGTGCCAAAGAATTCCGTAGTCTGTGGGTCACAAGATCCTTATACACTTCACTTGTACGTCCTATTCTCGAATACGCTTGCATTAGCTGGAATCCCGCTTTTGAAACCTACAGTGACAGACTCGAGTCAATACAAAAACAATTCCTACTTTTCGCCTTAAGAGAACTGTACAACCCTTATGATTTTAATAGCTTACCCCCTTATGAGTTTCGACTGGGTCATTTAAACCTATCGACACTAGCCTCCAGAAGAATAATGATATCGGTCTGCTTCATATTCGACGTCATTAGAGGCACTATTAATGTAGAATTCCTGAATAGTAAAATTTCGATAAATATCCCTGTGAGGAACACCAGGTCCAATCGTTTCCTTAAAGAATATTCACATTCGACGACATATGCAGCAAATGAGCCTATAAATAGATACTGCAGAATATTCAACAGCATAAGTCACTTATATTCCCCTACGATTTCCAAATCATCCTTCAAATCCTCTCTTTTGCATGCCATCCTTACCCCTAAACCTTAAGCCATAGCTTATATGTCAATGTTTTTTATTTATTGATTGTTATTTATTAATCTTTTTGTTACTTTTTTCATTTGTTTGTTACTTATTTAACTTGTTTGTTTTTACTTATTACTTCACTTTACTTTTCCATTTTATTTTTATTTTGTTATTTTATATAAGATTTTGTACCTTGTTTGGTGAATTAATAAAATAAAATAATGAAAAAATAATATATATATATATATATATATATATATATATATATATATATATATATATATATATATATATATATAGTGCTGTATATATATGTATATATATATATATATATATATATATATATATATATATATATATATATATATATATATATATATATATATATATATATATATATATATATATATAGTGCTGTATATATATGTATATATATAGTGCTGTATATATATGTATATATATATATATATATATATATATATATATATATATATATATATATATATATATATATATATAGTGCTGTGCAAAACTTAAGCAACTCACTACATGTCGGAATGAAAGGGAAAATTGCAATCAAAATATAAAGAATTTGTTTTCCATTTTTTTTTAATTTACACGTTAGCATGTTGCTTAAAGCTCTGCAATAAAAAAAGTATATCAGTATTTGAACTGTTCTTTAAAAAAAAACAAAAACAAAATACACCAACAAAAAGGCTGTGCAAAATCTAAGCAACTTTCAAAACGCAGGTACGATTCCCAGTCAGAACAAAAGATAACGGGGATTTCCCGATGTTTTTTTTTTTTATCTGATGTTCGTGTCAATTAGATCAGTATAGATCGTCTTCCTTTTGGGTTTAGTTGTGTCTAAATAAATAAAATTGAAAATGCAGCGTAATCAATACGATAATAGATTTAAATCAACCGTAATTCCGCTATATTATTCCGGAAAAACGCAAATACAGATTGCCAAATCGTTAAACATAAACCACATATATAAGAGAGAATGGATTAGAAATCGGCCGAGAAAAATGCTAATTTTCGACCTTTTGCTTACTGGTGTGAGAATGAGGTACTGGTGTGTGTCCTACACAGTTCATATGGTAACGCTCATATAAAAAGCACGAGAGATCGCCATTTTGAACGTCGTTTGACATTTCTTTCCCCGCACCGGTGGGTGGAAATTAAAATGCTTTTTGTGAATGAAATTGATTATGATTTCACACAAAAACTATACGAAATTTTTGCCAAAGGTTTATTTTACTTACCCGAAATACGATATCCCCTGCGAAGCACTTCGGTAGCTACTTTTGTAGCCTGAAACGCGGCACTTCATTATAGCACAATTTTATAATTTTTTACCGCTAATTTACTCGCGAAACCGACACAAACTATTGCGCACAAACGTAAATGTACGTTTGCACCGAATTTGCCGAAAAATTTCCAAACTTTGTGTGAAAAATTTTGACTGAACATCAATGCCAGTCCCCGACTAGGGCTGCCAACTCAGTGGATCGGAAACCCGGGAGAAAAATAAAAAAATAAGTGAAAAACAATTTTATTTATTTAAAATGATATTTCTTTACACATCGAGTTGCTTGTAATGTCTTTTGATTTACAAGCTATAGAATTCTTTACATGTGTAATTAAAATTTGTGCATACCTGAATTTCTGATTTTACAGATGTTTCATTAAGCCGGTTACGATTTTTTGACCACAATAGATATATAATACCAGTTCTGGCGCACTGAAGAGGTGCAAAAGAAGAGTAAATAAGAGGAGCAAAGAGGAGCAATAAGGACATGGTGCCTGCCATTATCGGCACGCGTATCCCACGCATCCCGCGCATGGCGTAAGCGATGATCTCGAACTGATAAACAGCCCAGTTGAGCTGATAAACAGCCTAGCTGAACTGATAAACAACCCTGTTCAGCTAATAAAAAACCCTGTTGGGCTGATAAATAGGGTAGTTGAACTGATAAACAACCCTGTTAAGCTAAAAGACCAGTTGAGTTGCTTATTGGCTCAAAGATCATCGCTTACGTCATGCGCGGGCCGATAATCCAAGGCACCATGTCCTTATTGTTACTCTTATTTGCTCCCCTTTTGCTCCTCTTAGGTGCGCCAGAACTAGTATTATATATCTACTGACCATAGTTCATTTACTACACTGAAAAGACGATCAGCAGCAACATTTGCCATAGGGATCGATAGAGCGATTGTAACAAGTTTTTTTTATTTCTTTGCTCGATTCTTCTTTACATTTTTAAAAAAAATTAACCCAACACAAGTCTTCCCTCTTTGTTTTACTTGCGACAAGGTCATGCACTTCTCGCAGCAAATAGTAATCGCCGTACAATTTATCCTCATTTACTGGGTCATTTAGAGAAACACAGATCTTTTATTTAATCAATTGTACAAATCTAGTGCAATTTACGATTTTTAATCATTAATATGGTATTATTTACAAGCATATAAAAGCGAGCAAAAAATATAAATAAAAATATAAAAATACCATGAGGGCATTTTTTTTTAATTTCCGGGAGAATTTAGCTGCATTCCGGAAGCCGAGAGATTTTTTAAGTGAACTGTATTTTTCCGGGAGAATCCCGGAATTCCGGAAGAGTTGGCAACTAGAGTTGGGTCGTACTCGGATTTTTACATACTAAGTATTCCGAATACGAGTACAAAAAATACCTGTTCCAAAAATACTAGCTAGTATTTTTTGAAGTATGTACATATATACACGCAAGTACATGCGATTTGCAGTGATGTAATGAAACGGTATGATATGCCCTCCCCCATCCACCAGAGACAAAGTTCCCAGGCTAGAATGGTGATGGTGCAGATGACCGTGAAAGGATACGAGCCATTAGTCCGTGCAGCTTGTCCGTAACTATCCAATGGTCGGTCACTTATTTGGCAAGTGTTTCTCCAATCTAGGAGCCAACTAAGGGAAAACAAGCAAATTCAATCAATTTAATTTGATTTTCATTTTAATATATGCACAAAACACCTCCTGTATTCGTTCAAACTACCAGTGTCGAAAAATTTACTATGATAGGACCAACTAATCCTGTTGCCATCTATATGACTTTGCATCGATCGATGCCTGATACCAAACTTTTCCTGGCTAATCTAAAACAGTCGGTTTTCCACTTCGCCTCACTAAAGCATGAATTTGTCGAAAATTTTATTAAGAAATGATAAAACGTCTATTAAACATGCACCCACTAGGGGGCCAACCTTTTCGGTAAAGCTGGACATGAGTCACAACCCCGGTAGGGTTGGAGTGCAGTCACGAGGAGAGCTTCTGCACAGGCGGAGAAGCCAACTGGCTAACCAAAAAGGATCTAAACATTTTTAGTGTTACTCTCAGTTTTCCCGGCGGATTTCATTTTACCGTATCTTAGAAACTAAAACGCTTTTTCCCATATTTGTATGGGAACAACTCAGAAAGATCCTCAAATTCATGCTAGACCAAAAAAAATTTTTTTTCAAAAAATGGAGGTTTTTGCCTAATTTCCCCTATAAAAAAGTTTGTTCGCCCTTAAAATATCACTATTGAGCTCCCAAATCACTTTCAATCATCGAAAGCGCTGTAAAGGCAGTTTTTGACAAACTATGGCCAAAAAACCCCTTTCTCGCTTACAAAACCTAAATTTTTGTATCACAGCAATAGGTCTTGGTCAGTTATGCCCCAAACAACTCTAACTCAAACTTGGCCGATTTTGTCCGATTTCAGCTACTTTTGCCCTAAAAACCTATACCTAAAGTCCCAAAATACTCGCAAGCACGAAAATACTCTATACAAAAATATGCGATACGAAAATACTTGCAAGTTCCAAAATACTCGATACGAGTATATACTCGTATCGAATATTTTGGAACGATACGTTATTTTCGTATTCGAATATTTTGGAACGATACGTTATTTTCGTATTCGAATATTTTGGAACGATATGAGTATATTCGTATTCGAATATTTTGGAACGATATGAGTATATTCCTATTCGAATATTTTGGTACGATATGAGTATATTCGTATTCGAATATTTTGGAACGATACGAGTATATTCGTATTCGAATATTTTGGAACGATACGAGTATATACTCGTATCGAGTATTTTCGTACTTGCAAGTATTTTCGTCTCGCGTACGAGATAATCGTGAGTATGAAAGCACTTGCAAGTATGAAATACGAGTTTATATTAATATTAGGATACTATTACGTCACTGTTTGATTGAAATGAATTAAATGGACAAAATTTATTGTGTAAATTCTTGATTACATGTATAGTCCACAAAAATACTTCGTACTAGGTACTGGCTGTTCCAAAAAAATACCTGTTCCATATACCTGTTCCAGTATATACGCCTCATCTCTATTGGCAACCCTATCCCCGACACAAATCAAACTGACATTGACGTTTTTTTTCCGTGTTGCCCGTTGCACGCCTTTACACCGATCTGATGTTCACAGCATTAAGGCTTTTCGATTGTGAGTGCGGTAGAAAGGGACACACTGAGCGGAATTTTTGTGAGAGAGCAATGCTCTGCGTGTATTAAAAAAGGCACACTCACGTATGGGTACACGGATAGCCATTTCGTATCCATATTCTTTCATATCTATGATGTAAACAAATCCTTAATTTCAAGATGGATTACGAAATATAAAAACACGGGTAGTGTGAAAAGTGTAAATTTTGCTGGAAGGCCGCGTAAAACTACCATTAGAGATGCTAAAAACTAAAGCTAAAGTCCTTTATATTCAAAACTAATGAAATATTTTTGGTAATTTGTTCACAGATGCTTCTTTTGTCCAGGAATTTACGAGGCGCAATTTGCTTTTTTTCTTCGGCGGTGCTGCGGCGATCCATTGGGGCGGTCGCCATTTTGTTATCTAATATTTTTTTCCAATGAAAATGTCAACTTTTAACTTCTATAAAGATGTATGTAAAATTTCAAATCGATATCTTGAATAGTTCCTTTTTGGTAGCTGTTTAAAAAAAAGTTCATTTGGAGCAGTTTAACAGTGGACTAACCCCTTAAGGTTCTTCAATGTTTTTCGGTTCATCGGGCTTTGCAAAGTAAAAATCAGGACTAATGCTATGCCAAAGGTGAAACCTAAATAATTGTAGTAGATTTTTTTTGCATTGGCGTTTAAAAAATATATACGTCTCTCCCGGCCGGGGACCAATTAAACCCCCCCTTTTGGGTCCGATGGCAAAATGTACTTATATACAACATTTTAAGAACTAATAACTGAACCCTCTATACACCAGAAAAACAGTAAAGCAGATTGGTGACAGAATCATAATCTTCGGTTGCTTCTCTGTGTATCCCATTGTTCTTAGTTCAAAGGTCGTCTAGTCCTAGTCCTAGGATATAACATTAACTCAATAAAATGCCCATCGCAGTCACCAGACTTCAAACCTACTGAACATCTTTATGGGATTTAAAGAAAAAAGTTACAAAAACGAAAAACTGTGGCGTATAGGAACCGCTAGAAACACTAATGTAAGAAAAATGGAGAAATCGTGCAGATTTTGAGTGCACATACTATTACAGCCAACCTGTTTCGAAGGTTATGCACCACTTTGATCCGAAAACTGCGTTGAAACTCATAGGGTGGAAAGAGTTTCACAGTTACTACACGCATAAATTTCAAAATTTAGGATAGTGAAACACCTGTTACGCATATTCATTATTTTATAAACTTTGAAAGTGGCATCTCATATAACATAAATGATGAAAATGCTCAGTGCCACTTTACCAGCACTGCAACCAAAAGTCTACCAAACTGGTTGGCAACCCAAATGTATACCAGATCTGCTTCACTTTATAGCCAACCGACCCCGTGAATTTTGTTTCGATCCGATGACTGCATTGGATGTTATAGGGGTAAAAAGATTTTCGCAATAATTTTCAAATTTTCGAAATCTTAATATTTATTGTATATTGTCACTACGATTTCATTAGCATTCGAAAATTTAGTGGCAGCAACGATTATTAACCCTAGAATGGTACCGATGAGTAAATTTTACTCACATAGGGTATACATTTCGTCGCGCACCAGCCAGTTGGCCACTCCCACTGTCATGAGGCTAGAAACTATATAATCTTTTTATGTTTAATGATAAAATAAAAAATGTACATAATGCTATTGTTGCCATCTTTTCAGTAAAAACATGTACCTAAAATCATCCAAAAATTTATCGTACCATTCCAGGGTTAAAGAAACGACAAAAAATTACAAAAACTACCATAATAATTCCTACCAAATATTGTCTGCAAGGCCCATTTACTTAGCATCTATTTCAAAATCACTTCTATCAGCCCTGTTTCTACTTAAAATTAATACATACGAGGTTTGACCCAAAAGTATCGAGCCTACCTTCATATCTCCGAACTAGTGTTATTCTTTATCATCCGGTAAGTGACATCCTTCAAAGTAGTCCCCATTTGATTTAACAAGACGTTCCCAGCGGTGTTTTCACTTCCTGAAGCAGTCCTGGAAGTCAGTTTTCGGAATTGCCTTCAGTGCATTCGTCGCATTAGTCAACCGCCTCTTTGTCATCGAACCGATGTCCTTTGATCGGCATTTTTAATGTGGAAAAGAGCCAAAAGTCGCAAGGAGCTATATAGAGACTATACGGAGGCTGGTGAACCTGTACGAGATGATGCTTTGTCAAATATTTCCGCACAAGGTTCGATAAATGCGCTGGCGCATTGTCGTAGTGAAACAGCAGATCACCGCTTGACCAAAAATGTGGCCGTTTTCTTCTTACTCCAGCACGCAATCTTTTCAATACTTCAACGTAGTATTGTTTAGTGATCGTTTGACCTCTCAGAGCATATTCGTGGCACACAACACCTTCACAATCAAAGAAAACAGTCAACATCGTCTTAACTTTGCGCCGGCTTTGACGTGATTTTTTGGTCTTGGGGATTCAAAATGCTTCCACTGTGAACACTGTCGCTTTGTTTCTGGATTATAGCCGTAAACCCATGATTCATCACCAGTAATAATCTTCTTGTGTACATTTTCGTCATTAGAAACCATTTCCAAGTTTTCCTGAGCGATTTGAAAGCGAAGATTCTTCTGTTTTGCCGTTAGCAATTTTGTGAAGAATTTCGTACACACGCGAGTCATTTCCGAATCCTGGGCTAAAATTCCCCAAACAGTAGTTTTTGGTATTTCAAGATCACTTTCTAGTTCGCGTATAGTCAGCTGACGATATCCTTCAATCGCAAGTCGCACACGCTTGACGTTTTCTGATGTTATTGTGCTCGAAGGTCGGCCAGTCGAAGTTCGAAGAGCGAGAATCACTGCTAATTGACGTGCGGCCATATTTAAAACGCTTGTACCACTCTTTTATTCTTGCTTTGTTCATACACTCCTCTCCAAATGCCTTATTCATCATATCAATTGTTCCCGAGCTAGTTTTTCCAAGATTAAGGCAAAACTTGATGCAAATTCGTTGATCTAATTTTTCTGTCATTTTAGCAATAAACAAATCCGACAAACACGAAAAACTGCGGCATCGAGGGGGTTCCTGAGGAGCTGTAGTTTATATTGATACCCGATAGAGGGCGCTCGAATGTTGTGGTGCGGAGATAAAAAGATAGGCTCGATACTTTTGTGATAAACCTCGTATTGTGAATTTAATTTCATATTGATCTGATTATCGGATCGATCGAGTTCTTAAAATAAAGCTAATTTGGTGATGGGATGCGTTCTTGTTCCATGCGGAATTTTGAAAATTTAACTTTGACGGTGGATAAAATATAAAGTTTATCAATCATTTGTATTTTTTTAAAAAAAAAGTGAAAAGTTTTCAGGAGGGTCGATGATTTGGGGGATTTTTTTCACTTGCCTGCCGTAGCTACAATATGTATAGATTTAGTCAACAAGCCTAATACGCCCTGAAAATTTCGCGGTGACCCAATGCTCCTGTAAGGGTACGGACAAGACGGAGCGACGAGAGCGTCGCGAGCGTCGAGTCAAGCAACGCACCGAAATCGGTCCTATGCTTTCAAATGGAAGTGGCCATGTCGAAGCAGCGACCAAAGAGTGAAAATTTGACAGTAGCGACGACATCGATTCGAACCGATTTCGTTGCTCGACTGCTCGTAGCGGTAGTGTATGTTGTTGTTGCAAAATGTGTTTCGATGGCATACAGTAACTAGACGAATTGCGTTAATGGGTTTTTCGTAGGTAATTTGAAATTTTGGGTACATTTTTTATAATTGAACGGTGCAGAATTGCACACAGTCAATTAGATTCCTACCAGTGATTAGGAAAATTTATAGATTTATATATATCAGCAGTCTATTGATTGCAATTTGATGTAGAGTGGTGAGAAAAACTCTTCATCCGACACTGAAGAACTCATTATTTTGACTGCCACTGTAAAATTTCGTTTACAATTTTGCGTCTCGTCGCGTCTACATGAACACAAT
This sequence comes from Nemotelus nigrinus, assembly GCA_947369275.1. Taxonomy (NCBI): domain Eukaryota; kingdom Metazoa; phylum Arthropoda; class Insecta; order Diptera; family Stratiomyidae; genus Nemotelus; species Nemotelus nigrinus. Next base: position 11,983 of record CANBKX010000447.1, read on the forward strand.
TCAATGAGCTGTTTCATGCTTGACTCGACGCTATGCTCGACTCGACGCTCTCGTCGCTCCGTCTTGTCCGTACCCTTAGAAGCTATGTCAAATCTCAGCGCCAGAATTTACAATTTTTTGTTATAAAAAAACACAAAATATTAACAATTTCTAATACTCGGTTTTTTTTAAAAAAAATTATTTGCATAGAAATATAGGAGTACATAACAATTCACTAAAATAGCCACAGCCGCCAAAGTTTATATAATTCTATTTACTCCGAATCTTTCAGCGAAATGTTGTTCTTCGAATATTAGTAAAAAAAAGAAAGAAATCATAATCACTTGTGGCAGGTATTGGAAGAAATTTTAAAAACATTCCCAATCTAAGCATGCTGAGCGCTAATCGTAGATGTCTTGTTGTGCTAAAAAATAACGTAGTTATCACCAGATATTAGGCTAAAACTAAAATTTTTAGCAAATTAATTCCAATAATTTTTCTTCGAAAACCAGAGAAAGCCCTTGGAATAATTTTCGTGGTCAAAAAATGTATTAAGCACATTTGCGGTGAATAAATTACCGTGCAAATGGAACACAAGACCGTTTATCCATTTTCACGCAAAGTAGTTAAAAACGCATCCCAAAAATATACCTGCACTGTCCATAGCATAATCAATGTATGCGCGCCACCGCATTCAGAAATATCGTAAAAGTTTGGTAGAAATTTATTTGTAATGGGAAAGGTGCGGATCAAATTCATCCATTATGCCAAGAAATAGTTTGGTAATCAAATTTTGCACGTAGCAACCACAAAAAAATGGAACTGTCAACAAAGAAAATGCAATGTAAGCCTAGTTAGTTATAGACTCCTGAAAAAAAAGTAATAAAACTACACATTACGTGAAAAAAAAACCAAAACCGAAATTAGGAAACATCAATGAGTATAAACTTATAATAGATAGCCCACTACAACCCTACCGGGTCTGGGGGTTGAAGTACGTAGAGACTTCATTCACAATCAATGTATACGAGAGGTGGAGTGATAAATTCCACAGCTCAATTTACCCCTGATTTTAAATCAAGTATCCATTCAGAGATAGTTTTACTCAAAATTCGGTGTATGATGATATTAAGATTTGAACCATTGACCACATACGCTAAAACCCGAAGCTCTACCCACTTGTCCACACAATCTTCAATTAAGGGCGATTAAGATTGCTCTCCTGCAATCCTAAAAAACTTGAAACTTTAAATAAAATAATAGGCGTGTTTTTTGCTCATCTATCCAGGACAGAACATAACAGACGCATCGGAAACAACAACACTTTTGTCCCAGCGAATTCACTAGTACAGAAATTCGGTTCTGCATAGGTAGTTCACGTGCAGAACTATAGAATCTGCTGTTAGAAAAAAGAAAAGCTCATGAGAAGTTGCCTTTTTCGCCGTGAGGTGGCTTTGAATTTTTCAAGGTTATGGTGAATGTTTTGGTAGTTAGGAAATTAGAAAAAGCCCTCATAATGTGTAGAAAGTTAAAAGAGGTAATTTTCTGTTAGTTCCTTTTATATTTTCTATCGATTGTGGTAGTTTATACTCGTTATTTTCTCCCTTGATTTTCAACTGTTTTGCGCTATGCTGAAAATAAAGGGAGAAAATAACGAATATACACTACCACAATCGATACAAAATAGAAAAAGAACTAACAGAAAATCATTTCTTTTAACTTTCTACACATTATGAGGGCTTTTTCTAATTTCCTAACTACCAAAACATTCAATATAACCATGAAAAACCCAAAGCCACCTCACAGAAAAAAAGACAACTTCTCATGAGCTTTTCTTTTTTCTATCAGCCCATTCTATAGTTCAGCACGTGAACTACAAATGAGGAATAGAATTCCTGTACTAGTGAATTCACTGGTACAGGAGTGTTGTTGTTTCCAATGCGTATACTCTATTCTCTGCTGGATAGAGGAGTAAAATACCGCACATAATGTTGGATTAGCCTAATTATGACCTTTTGAAGATAAAACCACCTGCATTGTACAGTGCGCGTATCAGTCTGTCAAATTCAAATCGAATTCATCCAAACATTCGACCGCTCGAAAAGCCGAAAAAAGGAAATGCCTTCATACACTTGTTGCTCTGTTACACACACGAAGTTGCTAGGTGAAAAAGATGAGAATGTAGTCAACCGATCCAACCGACCGATGTCCAAACAAAGGGGTTATTGAACTAATGCAAGATAAATTTCATCCGAATAAAAATTTATTTTGACAAATACAAAGAAACGTACAATCAATGTATGCAAAACTAATATTTTTAATATATGTAATATATAATATAAAAATCTTTTTAATATAATAAAGTTAACTCGTAAATATCTACAGTGCTTAATTATCACGTACAACGTAGATGTTGTCAATTTAAGAGGATTCGAGTTGTAATTAAGCCATGATTTCTCTAGATTTAGTGTAACGCTCCCTGTTTGATGATATTTAAAACTTGTATCCTATATTTTTATAAACAACTAAATAGAAATTGTAACCCTCGTAAATTCAGACGATGGCCATGTAGCGCTCAATGTGTGAATCGTCATCTGTCCCGATTCGAATAATAGTTCTCCTTGTCCTGAATTTTTTCTCAATTCGATTCTCTAGATGTGACTTTTCAATAAATTCAACAAGATAGCTTTATTTATGAATTCTCTTTATATTTCAGTTTGTAAAATGCGGATATGCCGGCAGTAACTTTCCCGCCCACATATTTCCTTCGATGGTCGGACGCCCTATAATAAGAGCTGTAAATAAAATTGGTGATATAGAAGTTAAGGTAAATATATCACTGAAATTAATATTCTACATTGTCTACCTTAGGCAATTAAATTTATTTAATTCTTATTCTATACTTTAATTGATTTACAAAAAATTATATATTCCAGGATTTACATGTTGATGTAAGTCTTTGCTCAAGAAATCGTCGAATACGGTTAATTTTCGAATAATAGCGTCAGTTTTGTTAGTTTTACTCATAAGTTGTTGTGTGTTTTCGATATACTCATTCTATTTAATATAACACGCTAGATCTCTAGTTTCGAATTTCCAACTCCGATCCCCGTTTGATTTCTTAACGCTAACTAAAACAGTAAGTGAATGGCAAATATGCTTTTTCGATCGACATTAACATATCATTCGGAATTTTAACTCGAGATCGATTAAATACTTATGAATTAGCTGCGAGTGAAATTAACACAGAGATCATATTCTCTTGCAATTGAAAAGTTTAATGTTTTGCTAAAATATCCTGATGTTTGCGACAATATTTGCCGTTAGATTGATTCCCTTTGTTGTACACCATCCTTGTCCACAAATATCTCCAGTAGCTTCTTTCCTGAGCACCAATCAATTCTTATTGCTTGAATATGAGATATACTGGTTGACAAATAAATTTCCGATTGAAATGAATAAAAAAGTACTTGGCAATGTAAATTAGTTCTCCATAAATTCCGGTTATCGCAAAATATAAAACAAAAATATTAGAGAAAGACCTTTCGTTTCTTTTTAAAATGATATCAGCAGGAATTTATTGGTTTTGCTAAGCCAGTGTCAACTAGTATGCTCTGCTGGAAAGCAGTTAGACTTCATTTTACCATTTCGTGCCTTCATTTGCATGGTCATAATTTCAATTTCGAAATTCCATTACAAAAGTCATAGTAAAAGCACCAGATTTGTTTTATCTTTCACGCTAAGCGTAGATCACATAAGCTGCGCGAGGAACACATCAGTAATGTACATATTTGTGGACAATTTGAGATTTTTAGAAGTATTGTTTTGTTTTCGAGGAACACTTTAATGTTTTCTTGATGCTTTTGCATTGCAATCAAATAAGAAAACGAATATTTAATAATGGTCCGATTTGTGCCTTAGGATTTAATGGTCGGCGATGAAGCGTCACAACTGCGTTCGTTGCTAGAGGTGTCCTATCCAATGGAAAATGGTGTTGTACGGAACTGGGAAGATATGTGTCATGTGTGGGACTACACGTTCGGCCCGAAAAAAATGAATATTGACCCGGTCAATACGAAAATTCTGTTGACGGAACCTCCGATGAATCCAACAAAGAACCGGGAGAAAATGATAGAGGTGAGCTCAGTCGTTTTGGTAATAAACAGCGAGTGTCGTTAATTTGAGAAATTAACTGTTTGTAATTTGTTTATTATACACATTTGAAAACTAGGAACAAAATTTGCTTAAATACTCTATTTAAACACATTTTTAGGTGATGTTCGAAAAATACGGGTTCGATTCAGCATACATTGCTATTCAAGCGGTGCTAACACTTTACGCTCAGGGATTAATATCTGGTGTAGTTATCGATTCCGGTGATGGTGTAACGCATATTTGTCCTGTTTACGAAGAATTTTCCCTGCCGCATTTAACGAGGAGACTGGATATAGCAGGCAGAGATATAACTAGATATCTTATTAAGGTATACTGGATTTGATATTGAATATAATATTGGTATGCAAAGTGTATGACGTAATATACTTCTAGTTATTGCTTCTAAGAGGATATGCATTTAATCATTCGGCAGATTTCGAGACAGTTCGAATGATGAAAGAGAAATTATGTTACATCGGGTATGATATTGAGATGGAGCAACGCTTAGCACTGGAAACAACTGTTTTAGTAGAAACATACACTGTAAGTATAACTTGAGATATTTAATGAATATGGAAACCGTTAAAAAAGTTATTATTTTTATGGACACATGAGGTCATAAATTAAGTAATATAGATTGGTGTCTTTGATATTTTTTAGCACGAACTGCATATTAGTTATTATAATTTGTTTTTTCACGAAAAAAAATTAAAAAAATAAAATTCTTATGAGGAGCTTAGATGGTAGACACACCGTTACTTAAATGATATTTTTCTTATTTTACTCCCTTCAGGATGGGAAAGTTTTTGCTTGCCATAAATTTTTGCCATTTGTCATAAATGATCATTTAAGTGATCATTTAATTAGAACTAACTACCACTAAATGATCTAATTATCTAATGTGATTTTGATCATTTACTCTTAAATGATCTCGAGTTGCACGATATTATAAATAATCGCCTTGTAAAAAGTCACTTTTCGCATTCCAAAAAAAGGAAGAAAACAACTTTTTTGACATGTCAAATTTGAATCCAAAATATTTAAAGAATTTCAATGTAGTTGTTGCGCGGTTGGTACTCCAACTTCATTAATTAGAACATAAAAGAGGCAATATACACTTAAAACACTTTCAATTTCTCATTTTTGAAAAATAAATTGCTTTGAGTGATAGGCATACAGTGACAGTCTTCATCATTCACGCAAGGGCTGTTTGTAAGGAACTTTTAAATTACTAGTTTAGGTATAAATTATCATTAGTAATTTAAGGCTCTTAGAGTTAATAATTTTCAAAACATCCACACAACGAACAAATGAATACCAGTTTATATGATTGATTTCGTTCGTCATTCCGCTGGAGTTAGCTTTATGGAAATTGAAATGGGAGTAGGAAGAGGCTTTGGAACTAAAAGGAAGATTGAGAGAAATTTCGAAAAGTACAGAAGGGTGATGAGGATTGGGAGGAACATAATATGAAGCAACGGAATCCAAATAAGGTGAAGACACTGGAACACTGGACTATTGCTAGAAGTGATGGCTGAAAAAGAGGTACTCCACTTGATAAAAGGCACATTAAAGTCACCACATAACATTAAGTGAGCGGAAGAAAAACTGCATTGAAGATAAGATGAGAGCTCTGAGCAGAAAAGTTCATAGCGTGAAACAGTACTATTACAGAGGATATAGATTGAAATAATAAGTACTAACGAGGTAGGCTCTAGAGAAACAAGGACTAAAACACATTTCACTGAAGAAGAGATATTTGGATGCCAATGAGAACACCTCCATCATCTGACATACCAAAGATTATGCCTTCGCGATCTTTGCGGAGTATAGTGCGCCGTGGTAAAACCTCACTATCGAACATATCCTCGTTCAACCAAGTTTCAGTAAAGCAGATAATATAATCAGGAGAAAGACTTGGCCCTCAAGCCACGAACGTTTTGGTTTTTTTTTGTAAAGGTATACTTTTAAGTTTTCTTTGTTGTTCTGGATCGAAAATTGTTACCCAGGAATTTAGCAAACTCCTTTACGAAAGCTCTAGTCGGCCTGAAGTCACACTTTAGTAGGTCATTTATACCAGTAACTAAATTTGGATACGTTTCTTTAAAACTAATTCCTGAAGATTGTCTGGAATTAGTTTTAAAGAAACGTATCCAAATT
>CANBKX010000448.1:0-33331 GCA_947369275.1 Nemotelus nigrinus
TCAAAAAAATAAGACGTGCTTCGTTTAATAATTCTTTATTGAATACAGCAACTGAACTTATTACTAACCGTTCACCTCTATTTATGTTTTATCTTAATGCCTAATAATCATTTATTCAATAATTACAATATAATCATTAATTACCATATTCAATGTGCAATACCTTTAATTAGGTCAGGTAGCAACGATCGCAAACAAACATGCTTGGAAAAATATTAAGCATTCAGCAAAACAATATGATGCAATTTAAATAGGTGCGAGAATGCAATATGCTTACGCGGAAATATAGATCGCTTATTGGACTATGGAATGATATGAGGAAACTAGGTCGAGTCGAGTGATGGCCAATGAACTTGCTGGACATTTAGATTTGTTTTGGAGAAAAGTGAGAGGGATAGAACTGTGATAACTCCTCCCTTCTTAAAAATCTGTGTCCCACAGATTAATACGGTAATTTAATATGATCTGGAGAGCTACCATATACATCTGTTTTCAAGGTTGTCTTTGGATTTCTTCGCTTAAAGTAAAGAACTGAGAGGATTGAAAGCAATAGTATTATCAAAATGACTATTGTTGAGTCAGAAGTAATGGACAAAATGTTGTTGAAGGATAAATCTTCCAGTTTCTTCACATTATCAATGTGAAGCTTATGCAAATAATGAAGGTCTAGCTTAATTTCCTTTTCAGTTAAATTGCTAGTTAAAACTGGGGGTAGGAGATGAAACGATTGGACTTCCCTACTGGAGTACTCCACATCATTAATTCGAATTGTATCATTCCGAAAACTAATCAAGAATGTACCATTGAGAAGTCTGGTTGTGTTTTCATGAAACAATGACCCAAAGAAGTTTGTTAGGTATAATATGTTTCCATTAATGAGCTCAGTTATAGCATCTTCACGAAACTGATATTCACAATTCGCGTTACATCCATCTAAAAGCTGCGAAAGGCAATCAGAATGGGCCAGTTTTTCTAATTGGCTCATTTTGCAGATAGTTATGCCTTGAATGTCAGGGCACTTACTGACCACACCGTATTTTACCATTTGTGTTACAAAGAGGCTGGCATATTTAAGATGAATCATTTTATTGTTCTTAATAGTAGAGCGGACTAGGATTGAAATCCATGTTTTCCGTTTTAGGCAGACAAATTACATACAGTAGAAGTGAATCTTTTAGGAGCACTTTTGGTTCCGCGTACTCGATTGCTTGAATCTCATTACTATAGGGAAGTGTTTCTACCTGAGAAAGAAGCTCGTTAAGCTCTGCTTTATCTAACAAATTCGAGTTGACGATACCCTTCTTGGCAAGTTGGCTGGCCAACACAATTTCCTGAATCTCGTCCCTTAAAATGGTCATTTTATTAAACAATACTTGCTCATATTTGTCATTACTAAGAGAATCAATTACGGGAATTATTCTGTTGTAACTATCTATAAGGTCTGTTGATACTTTTGTTATATATTTATTAATCTTGTATTGTATATTACTATTGTTTACGATGCTGTTCTGACTCTTAACAATATTATCCCAATCGGTCGCGTCCGGGTTTCCCGCAATCCATTTCCAAGCCGAACCAATCCAGTTTATAGATCGCTTCAGCTTTTTTGGGTTTCGAGATCGCAATTGAGATAACAGATCTTCTAGTTGATCGAGCCGATAGTGCAGCTGTGGCAGCAGAAGACTCGATCTGTTGATTTTATGTTGCACAAGTGATTTCATATTTGTTATTATTTAATCATAACTGCTAATGTTGATGGTATGGATTATTTTAAAATCTCCATTAACTATCCTTCCAAAACCTTGCCTCATAGTTACTAGAGGGCTGTTGTACTCATAGATCTCCATTGAGGCTTTGACACTCCACACAGTTAATCTGAAACAGAGGGAATATTCTTAAGGTGCGATTTGTGAATTTTTTTCCCTGTAGTTGTAGTTATGGTGGTACGATTATTTTTTGAAACTATCTCATTTTTGAATAAGGGTTTATTTTTTGATTTAATTTGCTTATTAACAGCAAAGACAACCTCCCCTGGCTTATAAATTTTAGGCTTAGTTCTTTTTGAATTATGATTCTTAATTTGGCTTTTCTGTTTACGTAATATTTCACACTTAACGTTTTGGCTTAATTTATCTTTAAATTCGAGTAAACTTTGGTAATTAATGCGTTGGGACCTGGCAAAAAATATGTCAACTGGTTTTTGCTTAGTAACGGAATGGAAGGAATTATTGTATCTATCAACTGCGATGTTCACCAATTCTATCGGAGACGCATCAGGATACTCCTGCTGAAGACATCTACAAATTTCTAATATAGTTGAGTGAAGTCGTTCGACTATACCGTTTACCTCACTTTTTTGAGTCGGCGTAAGGTATACGGTTATCCCTAATGTCTCCAAAAAATTCAGAATTGTTGGACTAACAAAGCTTCCCTCGTTGTCCGAGACCAGTATTTTAGGCACTGAAAAGTAATGCAAAACCTCCCAGTGATTTCGAAAATGTCTATGTGAAGAATTTCCGCTGGATATTCAGGAATCGGTGTTTTCAGCAATTCTGGCTTTAGCGGGTGACGGTCGTATTTACTGACACTACATATTTCACAATTTGCCGTATATTTTTTGATTAATTTACTCATCTGCGGAAAATAGTATTTTTCTAAAATTTGCTCTTTGTTCTCCCTGTGGTTTCTGTGAGCCCTGTGGTGTTCCTTTTGAATAATTTCCAGTTTGTTGTCCTCGTTAGTAATATCCTGTACCAAACGCTGCGTAATGCGGATTTTAAATTTGGAAAAATGTTCTCTGTAAACATCCTGGAGTAGTTGAATATGCTGTTCCGGGATCTTAACACCATTGACTATATTGGGGCTTAAATTCTCTTTCAATACTTTTATTAGATTGCCTTCGTTTATCTCCCGCAATCGAATAAACTGTCTATGATACGACGGGTGTAGTTGCTCGTAAGCACTTACTTCCTTACTCTCAGACAGTATAATTTGTTTCTTGAATACGTTTAGAGGAGCTTCGCAATGCGGGATAAGGTCCGTACTGTCCTCATTTGCACTATGCACTGTTCCAGAACTAGAAGTAAAGATATTAGCAGTTAACGGTAATCGGGAAAGAGCGTCAGCAAGGACATTAGTTTTTCCAGGCTTGTAAATCAATTCATAGTTGAATTCCTCGATTCTAGCTTTCCAACGCTTAAGTTTTGCGTTATGATTGCTGTTACTCAAGGCAAACGTCAACGGCTGGTGATCCGTTAGAATTTTCACCTTTTTTGCTCCATAGCGATATATTCTCAGTTTATCAAGGGCCCATACTATCGCTAGCATTTCTTTTTCGTTTGCTGCGTAGTTTTCTTCGGTTTCATTTAACGACCTGGATGTGTAAATAATGGGTCTGTCTCTGCCAATTTCTCCTTGCGAAAGAACTGCTCCCATCGTATAGCTTGACGCATCCGTGGTTAAAATAAATGTTTTTTCGAAGCTCGGAAACGCTAATATTTCCGACGAAGTAAGAAGCTGCTTAAGATCATTAAACGCCTTTAATTCTTGGTCGCCGAATTCGATCGGTACCTTCCTTGACTGGCTAGCTCTGATTTGAGCGTTTGCTCCTCTCGTCATGTTCGTTAAGGGTTTCGCGACTTTTGCAAAGTCTCTTATAAACTTCCTATAGTAAGAAGCTAGGCCCAGAAATCCTTTTAACTCCTTCAGATTTGTCGGGGGTTTCATATTGCTTATTGCTAAAATTTTCTTAGGATCAGGTAAAATACCTTTACTCGAGATGACATATCCCAAAAAATCTACCTGTGGCTGCATGAATGTGGACTTTTCCAAATTCACCTTAAGGTTTGCTTTTTCTAATTGCCTAAGCACGACTTGCAAATTTTCCAAATGTTGTACCTCAGTCTCGCCGAGAATAATTATGTCGTCTATATAGACGTAGCAAATTTTGCCTATAAATGGTTTCAAAACATCATCGATCATCCTTTGAAAGATGACCGGTGCATTTTTAAGACCAAATGGTAGTCTAGTAAATTCATACTTCCCATTTGCCGTTGAGAAAGCAGTTTTGGGGATATCGCTTTCTTTCATTTTAATTTGATGAAATCCTGAAGTTAAGTCTAAAGTGGTAAAATACCTTGACTTTCCGAAGCTGGCAAGAGTATTTGTAATATCCGGAATAGGATACGTATTGGATATAGTAACGGCATTAAGCCTCTTAAAATCAATTACAAGTCGATATTGTTTTTCACCCAGAGAATTAGGTTTTTTAGGAACAATCCAGAGTGGGGAATTATAGGCACTTTTCGAAGGACTTATAATTCCGTCTCTCAACATTTTTGATATTTGCCGCTCAGCTTCATCTCTTAAATTTACCGGATAGGGATATGATTTGGTGTAAATAGGCTCAGACGTTGAAGTTCTAATTTCAGCTCTTACATTTGTTTCCACTACTTTTTCATCGCTGATCGGTCCAAACATTGAAGTGAATTTATCCAGCAAACCCTGTAGCTCTGTTTTGATTTCTTGGCTCAAATGATCAACCTTGACTTCAATGGCGTTCACTTGCCTGGATTCTCTGGGTTTTAAGGGAATTAAAATGTTTGGCTTAATTTTAAGAGTGTTATTTTTCCTATCAATCACAGCGTCTAATTCCTTCAGGGAGTCGTCGCCTATTATTCCGTCAAATGACGTGAGGCCGGGCAACACATAAAAATCTAAGGACGTATTATTTCCCGTATATTTAAAAAACTGACCAGTAATTTTTTTCGTTATAAGGATTTCTCCTGCTGCAGATTGTATTACAAAGGGTTTGGTAACTGGTTTTGCTTCCTGAGCAAATTTACTTGAAACAAAATTTTTATTTGCGCCTGTATCAATTAAGAACTTCAATATACGCCCATCTTTAGTTATATATTCTAAGTATGGAACGCTAGAGAGGCGTCCATCATAAAATTTAGATGATTACCTTCTGATGAGTCTTCACTTTCCTCGAAGTGGTTACTACAAGAATCTTCCAAAGCTTCTTGAACCTGAAGACCGTAACTATCGTCAGAATAATAAGTGTCAGGCTCAGCCTGCGTTTCCGGAAGTTCAAGGTTGTATAACCGTTGGGACTTCCTTGGTACGTTGGCAGACTCGTTGGATCGCTTTATTTGATTATAGTTCAATGGTTTATTGATGTAATCAACTTGGCGCGTCTGCACAGATTTGTCTACATCCATTGGAACTGGAGGTTTTGGATGAGTTGGCCTGGGTGGTGGATCGCGAGGAACGACTTGATGTTGGTTCCTGCGTTGAATATTGTAAGCTAAATTACGCTCATGAGTAGTCAACCGTTGATTTGCTATAGGCGCGTTGGCTCTATCTAAAGCAAAACGAGAGCTAAATACCTGATTTACAGGAGAAGACACCGTGTTAGCAATATTTTTGAGGTGAATAGCAAAGTTCCTACAATTCAGATTCTGAAACTCCAAACAGGAAGCATAAGCTTCTGGAAGTGTTTGGGGTCTCTGAATAACAAGTGCTCTAGAAAGGTCACCATTTATGCCTCTTATAAAGACATCTAAAGCTCTATTCATGTAACTTTGAGTCAATGCAGTGATTGTCTCCTGCGAATGATCCTCGGTCTTAATTTTATTAATGAGAAGGGAAAGTTGATGGTTCACAGCAGCGTATCATCAACTCATCAACGCTTTTATTGCCTTGAAACATAGAATGTAATTGATGTTCCAAGGTACGAATGTCTCGTTTGTCAGCATAATGCAACGAAAGACATTGCTTTATACTTGACCAGTCATCATGGAATATATTGTAAGAAATTAGGGCAGCATCAGCTGGCCCCCTTACTTTCTGCCTTATGTGGCGAAGGATTGCTCTGTATAAGGGTTTATGGCGCACAATACTGTAATCTTCCAGTATTGTTTCAACGCTATGGGCCCACGATATATATTGTACGGGATTTCCGTCAAACGTTTGCAGATCCCTCACACAGTCTGGAAGTTTTTTAATATCGTCTAGATCCTGTTCTGTCTTTGGCAGAACAAGATCTAAATTTACAGGTGCAACAGATGGAGAGGGTTTATTTATCTCCCTTTCAACCAAGTTTAATCTAGATTCTATTTTTTTTGTCAAGTCTATCTGAGCATTGATCGCCCCGGTTAGTTGCCTCAAGGTCTCTTGGATTTGTTCCATTATCGCGATTATTATTTTTTTTTAATAGGACGGCTCAGATACAAAAAGTTCAAAATAATGAATTCACGTTAAACCTCGCACCAATTTAAAAATCGTTAATGCACAGAAATTAGCACTTGCACATTGAAAAATGGTTTACAATATTTTCAACAAATCACTATTTCACTAATATGCACAATTAACAGTATATAAATGTATAAAACTTCAATTTGCTGATTATTTCAAAAATCGTATATGATTTCATTTATTCATAAAAATATCATTTAAACTTCAATAAATCTTGACCTTTATAAATTTATTAATTTGATCTTGAAATACTTATCTTATATTATTTTTTAATTTAATAGAGGTGAACTTACATGAATATAAACAGTTTGTTAGACATAATTCCTGCCTTCTTCACGGGACCGTCTGTATTTCTCCTTTTTGGCACAACCGTTCGGCGATTTGGAGACGCCTACTGTTGGTACTGGATCGGCTCACACAATCTTTAGGAATTCTGGAATTATTCTTGGGCTTCGTTTCAAACTGCTTGCCTTCACTTTAATTTTATCACTTTGTTCACCGTCTGCACGTGGATCGATTTACAAATCGTACTTCGCGCTTTTTTTTTAAAAAAATCGTTTGCCGCTGTTCCGTGTGAACAGCTAACCTTAGCTTTGTTCTCGTGGTAAAAGCTTACTGGTTAATTAATTCACGTTACTTTTAAATATACGCGCTCACCGTGTTCTCGTGGTAACGGTGGTTGTACTAACTTTCGCGTTTGTTAATATCGCGTAGACCGTGTTCTCGTGGTAACGGTGGTTATACTAACTTTTCGCGTTTACAAGTATCGCGTAAACCGTGTTCTCGTGGTAACGGTGAAAAACTGCTCGGGTGCCAGTTATCGCGATTATCCAAGAGGACGTCAAAAAAAATAAGACGTGCTTCGTTTAATAATTCTTTATTGAATACAGCAACTGAACTTACTACTAACCGTTTACCTCTATTTATGTTTTATCTTAATGCCTAATCATCATTTATTGAATAATTACAATATAATCATTAATTACCATATTCAATGTGCAATACCTTTAATTAGGTCAGGTAGCAACGATCGCAAACAAACATGCTTGGAAAAATATTAAACATTCAGCAAAACAATACGATGCAATTTAAATAGGTGCGAGAACGCAATATGCTTACGCGGAAATATAGATCGCTTATTGGACTATGGAATGATATGAGGAAACTAGGTCGAGTCGAGTGATGGCCAATGAACTTGCTGGACATTTAGATTTGTATTGGAGAAAAGTGAGAGGGATAGAACTGTGATAACTTATATATATATATATATATATATATATATATATATATATATATATATATATATATATATATATATATATATATATATATATATATATATATATATATATATATATATATATATATATATATATATATATATATATATATATATATATATATATACATAAAAGATTTTTTTCTCACATTTTGATTTGTCATAACTTCTGACGGAAATATTGGATCATCGTGAAAATTCGAAGCGTATTGATGTTGACTATAATTTAACACAAATGGATTTTCAAGACAGTGTGGATCGCCCTGTTGCCAAGACAGGCTCCTGAAAAAAAATCCTCCCAATCATCGACCCTTCGGAAAAATTTTTGCTTTTTGACGAAAATTTCAAACCATTGATAAACTTAAACCTTTGCCCATCATGTCAAATTAAAATTTTCGAAATTTCGATTTGCACAAGAATGGCAACCCATGAACAAATAACCTCTATTTTCACCACTCGAAAATTCTGTTCACGAGAACTGACGACCGGATAATCGGATCATAATGAAATTGACAAAACCTGTTGGCATTAACTAGGACCAAGTCTGGTAGAAGTGATTTTGAAATGCGGGCACCCCTGTGGCAGTGGTACCATCTTGAAAAATCACTGAGAAAAAAAATGCTTTTTGGCCTATAATTCCAGATTCAGCCACTATATTTTGACAAAATTCACAAAACATTTGGAGAAAATTGGTTGAAAAATTAGAATAGAATTGCCAGCTATGGCGATTTTTGTATCCTAAACCTTGTAAATTTGCTCAGGAAAACAAAGTTTTTTCCCTATAACTTCCGGTTCAGTCATGAAATCAAAACGAAGTTCATGCAGTAAATGGACCTTAATGTAAACCAAATGTCGAAGTAATTTCGTAAAAAAATCATGAAACACCTGCCAGCTATGACCATTTTTGTAAACTTTAGGAATTTCTTTACTAAGCAATTATGTCTTTAGATTTTCAAATGGGAATGATCCTGCAATGACAATTAACAACAAATATTAACGTTTCGAAAATTTCAAAAGTTTTGAGGGTAGTAACCCTAAAACTCTTTTTATCTCTATAATATATCCAGCGCAGTCATTCAATCGAAACGAAGTTCACAGCGTAGCTTTAACTTAACGTGAAGCAGATTAGGTTATGCTGTTAACACAGGGTTTTCAGCATCAGACATTTTCGTAAATATTGCACCAGCAGATGCTTGAAATTACATACTCATATTCAAACATTTGCAATAAAAATAAGGAACCAATTTTTAAATTTTCCGAGTTTTGAAAATTTTTCGGATTGCACCCTCAAACAACGTCTAACCGCTGAAACTTTCAATGAAATCCTGCGATGAGAATGAAATTCAAAGGATAAGTTGATTTAAATATGAGCTTGTTGGGGTAAATTATTGCTGCTTCAATGGAAAAGTGCTGCCAGCACTGAACATTTTAATCATCTATGTTATAGTTGGGTTTTGTTGCTTTAGATAAGCAATGGTTGATATGGTACTACAAAAAAGTGTACAACGTCTTTCGACATTTTTTTGTCGCTCAAAGACAATTTCTTCGAAAATCAGTTTGCTAGCAGTTCTGGTGCGCTAGACTTTTTTCCTCATAAACCAGTCGGTTTTGACACTTCATTATGTTCGCAGGCTCATGTTAGGTTAGGGCCTTATGTATTGTTCTTACCGCTCTATTTACTTGATAAACTTGCAAATAATCCTGATTTCATTAAATTTTGAGGTGAAAATCATCCAAAAAAACCAGTGCTTTTTATTCTATAAGTTAACACCTAACACCATTAACTCATCATCATAAACATCGGGTCATCACTCGACACCTGTCTGTCATCATACGACACCTGTATCACAAAATCAGTCGCACCCACTTCTAGAGAATTTCCTGCCACACATGTTCCGCAGTGTCAGCAACCAAGGTCACATGTAGCAATTTAAGGCAAAAACTGTTAATCTTAAGTTTGATCTCGAAACGATCAGGTCAATTTAATTAACAAATATTTTTTAAACTTGAAACAACCAAATGTTTCAATAACTGGCACTCGAGCAGGAACCGCGGCTTTTTCTCTCAAAATCGTCCGAAAGCAAAACGCAAAAGATTCAAGCAAAGTCCAAAAGCAAAACACGAAAGGTTCTAGCGGATTCGAAAGCGAGAACGCGAAAGGCTCGATTAGGTCTCGAACTTTTAAACCATACGGCCGGAGGCAAGAGCTGCGCGAAAGGCTTAGACGGGAGAAAGAAGAAGCGTAAAGTTCGATAATTTCGTCCTATCCGCAAGCGGAAACATTTTGTAAGCAAAAGGTCGGATTGGGGGGTAACGTACCGCTGATCTATCCAACCAAAAATCGTAGGGAAAAGAGGCCTCAGCCGCCCAACGATAAAACTAATTTTAGTGAATTATAATTATTTAAAACAAATTATTGTCAAAAATATGAATTCCAAAAGATAAAGTGTATTGTAAAATCGAGTATAATTATAAACGGAAATTGAGTGCAAGTGTAAACAAAGCACTAAAACCAGTTAATTCAAGAAAAGCTGTTTTGCCCAAAGAACAGTGCTTGTGTTGGGAAGGTTTTTAAACCACAAAACCGAGTGTGATACCGATAATTCTTATGTAAGTACATTGATTTTTCCTCTCAATATACACATGTCAGCGAGCCAATAAAATTTTTTCATTTATATATGTAAGTGGCATTGTTTATCGTGATCAATTTATTAATGTTCAGATACAAGAAACATTTTAAAAGAAAAATTAATTTATATTCAGTCGTTAAATCATATTCAAATCTTACGAAGTTCAATTCCTATCCCGTCAACACCTTACCAATATGTCTCAAAACGAGAGTAATTTTATACGTCCACCAGTCTTTAATTTGGATGCTAGTTTATCCACCGCGCAGCACGCAGCGGCAGCGCCAGAGCTCACTCAAGTTAACCTTGCGAATTTCAAAGCACTTATTTTAGGTGCGATTGCTAGGGAGTGTCCTAAATTAGTCAGCTGACAGTGATGATGTAGGTCAGTGGATAAATGCTGACCAGATGGGAGACCTTGGCAGATTAGATCGAATCAGAGATGAGATCAAAGGTTTTCGGGAGTTCTTCGGACAACCAGGCGAATTTGGGCCCTGGAGAAAAAATGTAGAGCGCATACTAAAAATTTGTGAACCGCTGAAAGGTATCCCTCGGTACTACGGTATCATAAATGCCATAAGGAATAAAATTATGGGGCAAACAGACATTGCATTAGAGTCTTACGATAAACCACTTGATTGGGAGCGTATCTCAAAGTGCTCGTCACTGCACTATGCTGACAAACGGGATATCAGCACCCTAGAGTATCAACTAACCTGCCTGGTACAGGGTAGAGACACAATCCAGGGTTTCTACCACACAGTGTACTAACACCTCTCGATTATTTTAAACAATCTTTCCAGTATGGAAATGAGCACTGAATCAATGAACTTACTTGTTCGAACCTAAAAGGACAAAGCTTTCGATACATTTATTTGAGACCTAAACTTCTAGGTATGAAAAAGCCAGTGGACTTACCGCACGCACTTCATCTCTGTATAAAATTAGAGATTGTTAATTATCGTATGCAGCACGCCCACTGCAATAACAATAATTTAAAATGCATATATACACATTCCTACGCTCCACCGATTCTACCAAGACTAAAATCTACTCCTGCACCAAGGAATGTATTTTACCCCGAAGTCTCTTATCAACCGCGCTTTCGAAACCAACCCTTCCAAAACAATCCCAACTTCCAATCTTACCAGCCATATAATCCCCTATCGGCTCTTCGCAGGTTACCACCAAAGCCGCCATCTAGGCCCGAGCCCATCGTTCAATACATTTCGCCACCGTAAACTACCAGAATAGACCCGCAAATAGGTTTTCAACTGCCTTTAAACGAACCACACAGCCTTCCGCTCTTCACTCGAACAAACAACAGCGTACATTCCACATTATCTCGGAACAACAATAAAAAGTAGCAGGATACGAAAGAAATCTCTACCAAGAAGAAACGCGTGAACCAGGCAATCAAACCCTAATCGATTAAATAGGCGTGGAACAGCCATCGCTGGCTAAAGGCGCGGAGACCCCCACCGGAGAAACCGGTGCACAAGATTTCGATTGCGTTGATGCTCATTTCATAGATTAAGCAGCTTCTCGCTGCCTTATTTTGAGCATGCCGCAAGGAGCGGCAATTTTTAAAATTTTTTATGAGAACAGGCTGCAACAAAAATTAAATTCAGCCTTCCTGTGTCCACAACCATATCCCTAACGAACAACCATTCTTTGCAAAAATTATAGTAACACATCGTGAAACGCGAATCTATTCGGTCCGCCAAATCCCAGCCTTACATTTTTCATACTTTGGTACAATAGGAAACAAGACCGACAGACACCACGGTATACACTAGGTTGTCCCTTACCCCAAAGCTCTGAGACAAGTGATAGTTTGCGAAATAAGCAAACTCCTGAAAGATGATATAATCCGACCTTCAATATCTCCCTATAATGCTCCAAAATGGGTAGTACTGAAGAATTTGGACGCATCTGGCGAAAAGAAATATCGCCTGGTCATAGATTATCGGAAGTTAAACAGCGTCAAAATCCCCGATAGATACCCGATACCAGAAATTAACGAGGTACTCGCAAATCTTGGGAAAAGTAAATACTTTTCAGCAGTTGTCCTCAAAAGTGGATCCCGCAAAAACCTCTTAAAACAATCTGACATAAATGAGACCGCATTTTCGATTAGCAGCGGGAAAAACGCCTCCCGTTGAGTTAGGGAACGCAACATCTATCTTCCAACGTCCTCTCGATTACATCCTGAGAGAGCACATAGGGATAAGATGTTACGCCTATGTAGACGACATTGTCATTTTTGGTGCAACCGAAGATGAATATCTCCAGAACATCGAACGCGTCTTCGCTACACTTGAGTAAGCGAACATGAAGGTCCAAATTAACAAATACGAGTTTTTGATAACGTCTGTTGAGTTCCTTGGGTTCGTTATTTCGAAAGGTGGACTAAAAACAAACCCTAAAAAAGTCGAGGCCATGTCCAACCATCCACCGCAAAAGGTACTGAAAGAACTGAGATCGTTCTTGGTTCAAACCGACTATTATCATCGATTCATTCGCGATTACGCAAAAATCGCAAGCCCCCTGACATCATTATTAAGAGGAAAATATTGTAAAATATCTAAAAAATGTTCAAACAAGACTGAAATTTATTTAGATGCAAATGCCTTAGATGTTTTTGAGAAATTAAAAAACTCCCTTATCGCCCAGGATGTGTTGCTCATTTATCCGAACTTCGATAAAGACTTTGATCTAACCACCGATGCCTCACAACATGTCATCGGTGCTGCCGGCCTATAACCTTTACACCACGCACTTTAAGCAAAACTGAACCAAAGCTGGGAAAGCAAACCGAATACTAACCTCAAAAACCTTTCCCCAACTACTGGAAGCATACGTTTACTGAACGAAAGTATACGCGCGAGAATCTGATTGGCATATTTAAAAGATATCTGAACTCTAATGTTATCAACGGCATTAAAGTAAGAGAAGAATTAATGGGTCTGATACAGAGGATCAAAGCAGTCTTTTTCAGCAATTACAAGATTAGGTTCACGCAAATAGAAGTAACTAGCGTCCAAAACGAAAGTGAACAGGAAGAAATCATCCTTAAGTTTTATAAAAGAGCGCATAGGAACGCTCATGAAAACAAGCTTCAAATTCTCCAGCAATACTATTTTCCGAAGATGAACTTCAAAATCAAGCGATTTGTAAAGCAAAGCTCGATTTGCAAAGAAAACAAGTACGATCGGCAGCCAAAACACCCTTACTTAAAACCCACGCCTAAACCCGAGTTCGCCGGTCATAACTTACACTTAGACAACCACTCTACCAAAAAACATATTATCCTTACGATGATAGCCAAGTTCACAATTGCTAAAGTCAAGAGCAATTGAAGATGTGCGGAAACCTCTTCGAGAGCTTCTTTTCTTTTATGGGGTTCCCAAATAGGTTGTAATGAACGGAGAAAAGTCACTCAATTCCACACTAATATTATTCATGATGCAAGACCAACTCGGAATTAGCATCTACAAAACTCCGGTGTACTCCGGTGTGAGGTGAATGGTCAAGTTGAGAGATTTCATTCCACGCTAACGGAAATCATGAAATGTTTTTAAAAAAACGGCACTCAAAGAACTTTTGAAGAACTATTGAATCTCTCCGTTTACGAATACAGCTGAAACGTTCACTCGGTCACCGGACAAAAACCAGTCGAATTGTTTTACGGTTGGATCGTTTCAACAAACCCCGAACAATTAGAAAAGTCGAGAAGAGACAATGTAGAACAGCTGAAAACGAAACAGGGCAAAGATCAAAGTTAAGCAGGCAATCAAAGATTACGAAATAATGCAAGAAATATATGTTTAGGTTAACAAACGCCTAGGCAGCAAACTTACAGCTAGATACAGCAAAATTTTTTTTTAGGAAAATATACCAGCCTTAGTCATTACTGAATCAGGAAGAACTGTCCACAAAAGTGACATCAAAAATTGATTTCTTTTCCAGATTCGGCTTTGCAGTAGCAAATGCCAACAATCAAATTATCGATTACTCCAACTCACGATTCTTGGCTCTTGACATCGAAATAGCACGAATCCAGGAAGGAAACTTAAAACGGGTTCATATCATCCCCATAAATCAGTACAGGAACTTTGTCACGGAAGTTTCAGCCATTTCGAAGAAACACATTCCCTCCAACTCTCCTATCCAATCTTTAACCAAATTGAAAATTTAATCACTGAAATAGATCAGCAGAGAAAGAAAAATTCTCAGAGTCATTGGCTTCGCTATCAAATGGATAGCAAGAATGATGATCACGCATTACTGAAAGACCACCCAAAATAGAATGAGAATAATTAAAGAATATCTTGTAAGCCTAACTCAGTCAATTCAATTTCAAATATCTAAGATATATTCCATATCATAGCATCGAAGATGCATTGCAATTTTCCGATGTAAATGTTTGTCAAAATAAAACTCATATATTCTACAACATTGACGTCCCAATAACTTCTGAATAAAATTTCAAAAAGTTTCTAATTAGACCTATAAGAAAACATAAGGGGCATTTCATTAAAATTTACTTACCTCTTAAACTACTGGCCATCCCATTCTAAAACTTTTATGATAAAATAAGAATACTTTAAGCTTGGTTTTATTATAAAAATAAACAAAATTAACCAGGTCCAAATTATTCAAAAAACGAGTTAAAATTGTTACTTCCGGTTTCACACAAATTTTTACTTCCGGTTTTCAAATCTATTTTCAAAATTAAAAAAAAACAGTCAATTTATAACACCAATCAGTATTTTTGATGTTTTTTAGATTTTTTTTTTAATCCTAAAATCTGCTTCCAAAAAAACCTTTCATCAATTTCATCCATTTTTCAGAAGCCTATAACTCGGCAACTAAACCACATAGAAACCAAAAATTCTGTGTCCACGTGCTTGTCCTCGAGAAGTATATAATTAACAGGTGTGGTGTTTGTATCTCAGCTGTTCGAAATTGATTATTTCTGCGTGTTTTTTTGAATTTGAAAAACATAAACGGTTGTTAAAGTATCTTTTGAGTGCTGTGTATATGGTGAACTTATTTTTTTTACAATTTGATACACAGTAAGTACTTCTTCGGCTTCCTTAGTGGTACCAGCAATTTTTTCCAGAGATACCGTTATATCGGGCTATTGATTTGTATTATTGGGTCTTTGTTTGGTTAAAAATATCGATACGCCTTGCACACCGAGCAGCTTTTCTGGTCTAAGAATGCCTTCCAGCCAGATCGACCACCCAGACGATTGCATGAAATGCAAAGTTAGGGTGGTGGATGGCGATAAAGCAGTACAGTGCGAGGGAGTTTGTGATAGATGATATCACATTAGATGTGCAAAAGTCCCTGACCAGGAATATGAATTCCTGCATAAAACTAAATCCAAGAGGAATATTTTCTGGTTTTGAGACTCATGTAAAGCGAAATTCGCAAAATTCAAGATATATGAGTCTCCACTTGTAGAACTAATGGATATGACTTATCAAATCAGGGATAAAGTTGATAATTTTTCAAAGGTCCAGCCAATTACTAAGGATTTCACTACGGATATCCTTAAAAAATTTGAATTAGAGTTTTCAAAGTTGAACAGCAATCTTCCACAGAATAGGCCATCTTATTCGAGTGTTGTTCAGTCCACCCCCCGTGAGCAGAATAAAATATATTATCATGTGGGTATAGTAGTAAGCCTCAAAGCTGCTCAGGATAGCTCGCTTACCATAAGTGAGATAAAGCAAGCAATAAGTCCTGCGCAAATAAAAACACCCATTGTTTTCAATAAGCCACTAAAAAACGGGAGTGTTTTGATAAAAACCAATAATGAGGCCAACAATAAAACTCTTATAGATAGCTTAAATAAGAAAATTTGGCAAAAATATACGGCTGAAAACACGAAACAGCGACTTCCAATTTTAGTTTTGTTTGGCTTAGAAAAGCAATACTCGGAGGAAGAGCTGAATTATCAGATTTCATCTTTGAATTATGACATGGGTTCAGATCCAAAAATTCGTGTCAAATTTTATAAAATAAGCTACAAAAACGGCAAGTATATTGCGTTCATTGAGGCCCCGGGGGATACGTATCACAAATTTGTTAAAAGGTATGTTAACGTAGACTTTGGCAGTTACTTTTGTAAGGAAGACCTCAACGTCAGAAGGTGTTTCAAATGCCAGAAATACGGTCACCCATCAAAATATTGTACTAGGACAAATGATGTTTGTGCTAAATGCGCTGGTGATCATAAAACCCAGGATTGTACCTATGAAATACTTAAATGTGTGAATTGTGTCGCTGAGAATCAGAATAACGCTAATCATAGGGCGGATAGTAAAAATTGTCCGGAATATTTAAAAGCTGTACAATTTTTGATTAGAAAAACTAACTACTCCTCATAATTCATATGACATTGCAATATCTAAAAATATTCTATACAAATGTAAGAAGTATTAGAAATAAATTTCACGAATTGGAAGTAACAGCTACAGTATTGAATGATTTTGATATCATTATTTTAGGCGAAACCTGGCTTTATGAAAACGAAGCAGTTTTTTATAACATCTCAGGGTACTCTGCAGTGTTCAATTGTCGAGATTCAGTTGGAGGTGGAACAGTGATTTACATAAGGAACAGTATCAATTTCAAAACCCTAGTGAACGAAAAGCAATATAATATGATCGTTGTCGAACTAATAGTTTGTAACACTCCTCTAAGACTTGGCACTCATTACAGAGCTCCTTCTCAAGATAGCTTGGATTACCTCGAGCACATTGATGAAATCTACCATAAATATAAAAATATTATAATGATTGGTGACAATAATATTGATGTACTTAAATGTAATGATAACATAACCAGAAACTACCTGGAAACGCTAAAAATGAACAATGCAACTTTACATAATGAGAAACAACCAACTAGAGTTACAAATGAGTCTGCGACGCTTATTGATCATATTGTCAGTTCGGTTAACCTTCGTAGGTATGAGTTTGGTATTGCTTTTTATGACATGCCTGATTTGGACCACAGGGTTCAAAACATCACTATTACGGGTGTTCTCATTTCTAAATCTCCAATGAAAGTTTTTCAAATAACTGTGCTAAATAAAAATAAATTTGCGAATTTAGTCCGTGACAAGCTAAATATTTTGATGCTGGAATCGCGGGAAATTGAACTTGAAGAACTCATCGAAATAGTTTGTACTGCAAAAACTCTTTCAACCACTCTTAAAAAGATTCGCTCAAGAAGTAATGATTGGATAAACAGTGATGTCCTCAATATATTGAAGCAAAAAAAAATTGCTTACAACACCTATCGCAAGAGTCCAAATAATGAAAATTTGCTAAAGTACAGGCGGTTGAAAAACAAGGCTGGCAGTGTAATAAATAAAGCCAAAGAAATTGCGTTAAATAAAAGAGTTGATAAAGCACATGGAAATAACAAAAAATTATGGGATATCCTTGGGAGTGAATTGAACCCGGGGGCCAATCAAAATCAAAATAAGGCTAACGTGTCCCTCCTCACAGCAACGCAGCTTAATGACTTCTTTTCGCTAATAGGCAGCAGAATAAATGGTGAATTTCGCGCAAATTGTGCGGAAAGAATTAGCAATAGACTTAACCCTCTTCCTAAGACCAACTTCGATTGAAGAAATAAAAGAGATTATATTAAACCTTAAAAATGTGGCTTCTGGAATAGATACGATTAAGGCAGATGATTTAAAATGCTTCAAAGATCTTCTTGCTCCACTCCTTACTTCTATAGTTAATAAGCACTTGGATGAAGGCACCTTTCCTAATGTTTTGAAAAACTCTCTTATCACCCCAATCTTTAAGAGCGGCGATATCGATGATCCAAACAACTATAAGCCAATTTCATTAGCAAGCGCCTTCAGCAAGATTTTTGAGAGAGTTATCAATTCTAGGCTAGTTCACTTTATTAACAACACTATAGGCTTCGATCAAAATCAATATGGTTTCCTCAATGGCAGCAATACAAGTGCAGCCCTCATAGATGCGCAACATTATATTAACAGCCAACTAGACAAGGGTTTATATGTTTCAGCCATATTTGTTGACCTTAAAAAGGCATTCGACACAGTTGATCATACCATTTTAGGCCATATTTTAAACGAACTAGGTGTTCGAGGAAAGGGAAATGAACTAATAAAAAATTACTTATCCAACAGGACGATAAGTACTCAGTTCAAAGGTGAAACTAGTGATAGGAGAGTGATAAATATAGGCATTCTTCAAGGATCCATTTTGGGACCAACTCTTTATTTGCTTTATGTCCAGAGTCTGAATAATATTAATTTAGTTTGTAAATATGTTGATTTTCAAACAGAAAAATAAGGAAGACATATCTTTAAGCATCTTGATTAACAACCAACCCATTGTGAGACTAGAAAAAACTAAATATTTAGGAGTAATAATTGATGACAAATTGTCATGGTCGGATCAAATTAGAAAAATCAGAGCCAAGATTTGTTTCATTGTAGGTTTCTTAAGAAGACGATGCTACTTGAACATTGTTTTAAAAACATGATTTATCATGCTTTTGTAATTCCATCTATTAGTTATGCTATGCTTAACTGGAGCCAATCTTCTTCAACAAACCTGGCCATCCTGAGCAGAACTCTGAATAAGGCAATTAAGGCAGTTCACAATCTGAGTACACGGACTCCCACTAATCAGCTACCTTTCATAACTGGGAAAATGACCTTTTTTCAACTATTAGCATTTCAAAAACTAATAACAATATGGAAAATCGTCCACGGAAAGAATAAATCTTCTATTTCTTTGACAATGACCAGAGAAATGCATAGCTATGAAACAAGATCTGCGAATTCTTATAGATTGCCTCCAGTCAGAACCAATAGAGCCCTTAATGACCCGATTCTTTCAGCTATATCGTTGTATAATGATATGCCTGATGATTTAAAAAACAACCTATCGTACTTCGTTACCAAAAGGAAGCTGAAGCAGTATGTTCTAAACCTATTTTAAAAGCTAATGTAAATATTTTTCTTTAAATTCTTTTTTTTATCTCTTAATTTTTTATTTTTATTATCTAACTTTAAATCTTATCATATTTGTATATTAATTCTTACTAATTATATGCTAGTATTTCTTTTTTTGTTTTTGAAAAATTGAAATAGCAGAAAATTCAATTAAAACAGTTTTATAAAGAATAGTTTGATTTGTTAATTCTTGTCCTCTCTCATACCAGTGTTTGGCACTGCCTGAGGGGAAAGTTTTGTGACAAATGAAGGTATTCAATTGCATGCAATATAAAATACTTTGCTATGGGTGTTGGTGAATTCAACTGAGAAACTAATGACCATACCACAACTTATTAGTCATTTATGTCACTCCCAATGTACCTACCCTTATTTTGTTAAAGAAATAAAAAAATGTGATGAGAGTGTGGTTCGGACCTTCCCACAGATCCTTCATTCTCTACTCGGTCAATATATTACTAAATTAGCGATATTTCAAACTAACCCCATTTTGTCTATAGTTGATAGGAATGGCATTTTTACAGATAAAAATTTTACGGATTTTTACGGATAAAAAGTGCATGCAAAGTTATATAATTTTTTTTCTCAACAGAGCCCTCTTTCAACATTCATGCATGAGTATGTTGAAATGGTGAAATTTTCTTCATCTCAGTAAATGCTAGTTTACTGAGCTGAAGAAGTGTGTCACGTAATCGGATATATATGTGTATTTATACATTTACATATATATGTTTGATTGTCGACGACGAATTCGAAGTATTATAAAAAAAAAAAAAAAAAAAAAACAAAAAAAGTAGCACTATGAGTAATGTGAAGGAAATCCAGAATGCTCTAAAATCTAGCAAAACTAATTAATTATCAAAACATTCTAAAAAAAACAACGAAAATATGTTTGGCATCGTAAACTCATGCAAAACCGTTAACGAAATTTCCCTGTGCAAACGGCACAATATTATAGATCTAAGCACCATAAAATGTATAACAGACATATTTAGGAGTGAGAAAACTAGTTGAACAAGAACGAATGGTCACCATTTACCATCCTTAGAAAAGCTTGCACCTGAAATAATACTTTTAAACGATTTGAACGGGCTAATCAACACCAACGGAACAGAACAACACCTGCGTGTAACTTACTTAATCACCTTCCAAAACACGACCAGAAGAAATTTATATCTTCTGAAATATCGAACATTCAATTGCTACCACTGCTCATTCAATCTTTGGAAATGCTGAAAGAACTTAATTTGCATATCACAAAGAAAATAAACACTGTAGAATTCAACAACAAGCTCAGTGATTGGAGATGCTACGGATTCTGCATAATTATACTCACCATTTTTCTAGCATTAACACTAATGGCTCGACTTAACAAAAAACAGAAAAACATAAAATCCAAATTCATACAATTTCCACAGTACCATGCGTTTTTTTCAATGCGAAACCGCACGTCCAGACCCCAACCATACCGAACCATCCACAAATAGAAGGAAATCCCAGTATCGACAGATATCCGTTCTTTTAATTGAGTGAGGACACTCAAATTCAAGCGGCGGGTAGTTAACACCTAACACCATCAACTGATCATCATAAACATCGGGTCATCATGCGACACCTGTCTGTTATCATCCGGCACCTGTATCACAGGAGCAGTCGTTCCAACGTCTAGACAATTTCCAGCCGCGCACGCTCCGCAGCGTCAGCAACCAAGATCGCATGTAGCGGTTTAAGGAGAAAACTGTTAGTCTTAAGTTAGATGACCATCAGGTCAATTGAATTAATAAATTCATATTTCCATATATATATATATATATATATATATATATATATATATATATATATATATATATATATATATATATGTATATATATATATAAATATAATATATATTTTGCTGGTATATATATATATATATATATATATATATATATATGTATATATATATATATATATATATATATATATATATATATATATATATATATATATATATATATATATATATATATGTATATATATATATATATATATATATATATATATATATATATATACAAACATACATCTATACATATATATATATATATATATATATATATATATATATATATATATATATATATATATATATATATAATTAAAAACTTTCAGTGAGATAATCTCCGGAACGTGCCATCCGATTGATCTGAAACTTTCAAGATATATTGATGTATATGCATAACACTAAATATCAATTATCTTTAACCCTTTGGCGCCGGCGGCCGTTTTAGTGATATTTTTAATATACCTATAATTCCGTACACAAATAATTTTTGCAAAAATAAAGCTAACAAAATAAATTTCGAAAGTATTTTACATGTGAATCGGATAATGTTTTGGAATTTTTTAACCCCATGTGTGCGCTGGGTGCCTAAAAAGAGAACGGAAAAACTTGAAAATTTTTAAATTGCGATTTCTTTTGACAGAGCTATTCAATTATTACGAAATTTTCAGGACATATTGGAATTATTTAGTTGTAAATTTGTGCAGCTTTTAATGAGCGTGCTAGTAACTCTGTAGCTGGGGCAGGCACTGAAAGTGAAAACCTCCAAATCATCGTCTCTCTTGAAAAAATGCCGCTTCTTCAAAAAGAAGCCACGCATATGTAAATCTTGTGCTTTTTTTACATAGACAAAAAATAAAATTTGATATGGTATAACGGGCACGCCTGGTAACCCTTGCCCAATTTACCTATATTTTTAGCGTCAAAAATTCTGTTCACGGAAACTCACGATCCGATATGCAAAATTAATTGAAATTCGCAGAATGTATTGGTATTAAATAGGACCAGGTCTGATAGAAGTGATTTTGAAATGCGGGCAATTCTGTGCTAGTGGTGCCATCTTAAAAAATCACTAAAAAAGATAACTGCTTTTAGCGCTATAAATTGTGATTGAATCGTTCGATTTCAACAAAATTCACGCAATAGCTGGATTTTAAGCTGAATTTTAAACCACGTTTGGTAGAAATTTTGTCGAAAAATTCGGTTCGAGCTGCCAGCTATGATAATTTTGGTGTCTTACATTTGAAAAAATAAAAATTTGGAAGTGAAAACATTCAAACCATCGAATATCCTAACAAATATCCGTTTCTTACAATGAAACCAATCTGTATACAAATCTTATGCTTTATCTACACGTTCAAAGCTAAACTTTGGAAATTTCATGTCGGACAAGAACGGTAACCTTTTCCCGGTTAACCTATATTTTTAGCATCAAAAACTTCTGTTCACGGGAACTCAGGAGCCAATAATCAGATACAACTGAAATTTACAGAATGCATTGGACTTAAGTAGGCCCAGATTTGATAGAAACGATTTTGAATTGTGGGCAACTCTGTGCCAGTGGTGCCATCTTGAAAAATTATTAAAAAAAAACTGCTTTTTGCCCTATGAAATGTGAATAAATTACCAGATTTTCATGAAATTGGCACTGTAACTGAACCTTACTCTTAACCCTGTTTGATAGAAATAAGGTTGAAAAATTTGATTGGTGCTGCCAGCAATGGTAATTTTTGTGTCTTTGGTTTTTAAAATTCGCTCAGGAAAATAAAACTTTTTGCCGTATAACTTCCAGCGCAGTCACGGAATCAATACGAATTTATTACAATTAATGGAAGCTATTATAAATATTATTCAGACCAAATTTGGTTGAGAAGCCACGATAAGATTGCCAGCTGTTGTTGGTTTTGTGTTTTTTTTGCAATATCTTTACTAAGCGGTTTTATCGTAGAATGTTCAAATGGTAATGCTATTGTAGTGACAATAAACAGCAAATATTAAGTTTTCGATTATTTGAAAAAACCTCACTGCAGGTAACCCTAAATTTCTTTATACTCCTATAACTTCGAATGTAATTAAACAACGTGAAGCAGATGTGATATATTCTTGGCTTTGATGCTGGCAGAAGGTTGCCAGCACGAGTCAGTTGTGCTACTTTTGCGTCAATAAATGCTTACAGTTAGTATTCATACCGGAAACATTTGCAATGAAAATAAATAACCAATGTTTCAATTCCCAAAGTTCTGCAAATTTTTCGGATCGCAGCCCCAAACACCAACTTCAGTTACAGTGCTGCAGGCACTGAACATTTTCTTCATTGATGTTGTATGAGATGCTGCTTTCAAAATTTTGTAAAATAAGCAACTGATAACGAATATAATTAACCTGTGTTTTGTTCTCATAAACGT
This sequence comes from Nemotelus nigrinus, assembly GCA_947369275.1. NCBI lineage: Eukaryota > Metazoa > Arthropoda > Insecta > Diptera > Stratiomyidae > Nemotelus > Nemotelus nigrinus. The sequence continues at coordinate 23,421 of CANBKX010000448.1, forward strand.
TGAAACTCATGCCAGTGGTAATATCTGAAACCTTCCACCATTTGAGTTATAGTGCATTCTTGAGGCCAAAGTAAAACGTGGCGTTTGAAACAGTTTGGCCGTAATAAGCAGCTCATGTGGTAGAATATGCACTCAAAACCTGCTCGATTCTTCTACTGTTCTTCGAACATTAGTGTATCTAGCGGTTCAGGTGCGCTAGAGTTTTTTTAACGTGAAACAACCAAGTGTTTCAATAACTTATAGTGTATGCAATTTTTGTTGCTAAATGCATTTTTCAATAAAATACATATAAGAATGGATGAAAATTTAATGAGTCATTTATTTGTATGGTTGAAAGTGATCTCGTTCAGTCCTACACAAAACTTTTTGCAAATTGATATTTGCCATCCGCACTTTAAGTTTTGCACAACAATGGATGAAATTAAAGTAAATGAAAAAACTTTCCTATACAAAATTTCACGTGAAATTTGTTTCGGTTAAAATTTAGCTTGGAAATAAACATGAGTTGTACCCACTTCTTAGCGTGAGAAGTTGCTTATTTCCGTCAAAAGTTACTTTCGCAATTCAAATGCAGATGGCATTGACAAATGTCTTCAATCATTTCACGCCAATTTCGTATATGCGGTTCATTTTTTCGAGCTAAAAAGTTAGGGTAAACTCGACCTGATGCCCCACACCCGGGAAATTTCACCACCAGAGGGCGAAAAGGTGGTCGATGGGGTGAAAAATTGAAGAAAAACTGACAAAATTATACAAAAAAGAAAAAAGGAAGATAAAACAATTAAGAAAAACAAAAAAAGAAAGAAAAGAAGCCCCAAAAGCAAACGCACAACCACAAAAACACAAACATATTAGCCCGACCTCTATCGGCGAAATTCATGTAACAGCTGTGTGGGGCATCAGGTCGAGTTTTACCAAAAGTTATATGTGGCGTTTGAGTTTGAAAATTGAAAAAATTGAAAATTGAAATATTGAATTGAATTGAATTGAATATTGAATTGAAATAAAATTGAAAATGTCTTTTCAAAAACAAATTCGAAATCGAAAAATGAAATTCATGACATTTTATCCGTCAGATATGAACAGTGTCTCTGCTTTTCTCCATTGTTGAATTTTTCGCTCGAAAGAATGACCAGATAATAGAGACGTGTCAAAGTTTAGCTTCACGATTAACTTAGTACCAGCTTAAAAGGCTCAAAACAATAGTTCGTTATCACGATAACTCCTTGCTGCAGTTGCAATTGGGTAGCTGAGCACAGCGGTCGAAAATAGAAAGCTGAGAACAAAAGAAAGTTTTTTTTCCTTTACTCTTTAGAAAAATAGTCTCAAAAGTTTAGGTTAAGTCAGGTGTAGTGCATATTGAAAAATTTGTGTAAAGTGTAGTGTTCTTTGATTCGGTTTTTTGTAAGTTGGATTATTCGTGGGTGATAGGAATCCTTTAAGGTAGTATTTTAAAAATTTGTGTGTTTTTGGTTATTTTCATTCTTGAATAATCTTTTTCCTTCTGGAAATTTACTAACAGTGTTTTGTTTTTTTTTTGTTTTTTCTCTGTGTTGAATCTTGATTGGATCTTTTTCTGTGGATATGATTGTAGTATAACCTCATGGAGGAAAATCAGCAGGAAGATTTTGATAAGCCTAGATTAAAAAGAAAAAAAAATGAAACGATTCCCAATATGATTACTAAGGCTTCAGTGAAACAAATTAGTTCAGATGAAAACAATATGAAAAATGATGAAATAAATAGTGAGAGAGGATTCTCTATCCCAAATACAAATTTTGAGATAAGTAAAGAAATGATGATTGAAAACAGTAATGGAGATGTGAATGCGGCAGAGAAAAGAAGCATACAAGAAGCATCAAATGGTTTAAACAAGTCTGAGGGCACTAGCAGCTTCATAAAATCTCCTCCTATTCTAGATAGGGTTAACAATAGATATGCAGCCAACTCAAAAAAAATATATCCGGTTATGGTGGAAAGAATGAAGGAGGATGGATCCAAAATCAAACTAAATGATATAATATTCTATGCGCTAACCAGATCAAACAAGGTCAAAAATATAGTTAGCATTGGAAATTGCGGATTTGGAAAAATCAAAATTAATTTTAAGAATGCAGCTGATGCAAATGAAGTACTGAACAATAAATTCCTAGAAAGTTTAAATATGAAGGGCTTCATACCAAATAACTTTATATACAGATATGGAGTGCTGAGGAACATCCCTCTGGACTTCGACATAGAGGATATCGTTAGGTTTGGAGTCTGTTGCAATAGTCTGGGTAATAGACTTAATAATGTCATGATCAAAGCGTCAGAAAGATTCTCAATGAGAGATAGAAATAATGTAAGTACTTTTATTCCCTCGTATTCGGTCAAAATTATGTTTGAAGGGGAAGATCTCCCTGAGATAATTAAAGTCGATTACCTCAGAATTAAGGTAGAGCATTACATAGCCAAGCCGAGACAATGTAGTAACTGTGGCAGGCTAGGGCACATAGCTAAATATTGTAAATCTCCAGAGAAAATATGCCTCAAATGTGGTGAAAAGGAATGTAACGGATCATGTAGCAATAGGATCTGTATCCTATGTAATTCTGTAAACCATGTTTCTACAGATAAAAACTGCCCATCTTGGCGTCAAGAACAACTCATTCTAGAAATAGCGGCGAAAAAAAATATCTCATACTATGAAGCCAGACAAGAGACCTCAAATAGAAATAGTTTCTCCCTTCTGGATGAAGAAGAACTTAGTTCCTTTCCCAGAATTGATGAAGATATGGCTGCATCGACCAGAAATTCTCAAATAGATATAAATAAGGCTCTTTTGAAAAAAAAGTATTCTACAGTGGCTAAAACATATGTAAAGCCAGTAAAGCAGTTGGAGACTCAAAAGTCAAAATTGATCCCTATATTCAATAATCCTAAGTACCATATTACTAGTGAAGTGGAGAAATTTTTAAATAAACTCTTGAAAACCAACAAAGTTGAAAATTTGATCTTTAATAAGGATACTATCCTGGAAAGTCTTTTTCAGATATTTATAAATAGTGTAAAAGATTGTAAAATACCTGAAAATACTCTTAACAATGATGAAAGTGTTACAAATGAATATTCAGGGTTTACATAAGAATAAAACTAGTTTTGATTTCTGGTTGAATAATGGAAATTATAACGTAGCAATTATTTCTGAAACACTGAATTCAAATTATAATAATAAAATAAATCCAATCGGTGGTTTTAACATGATTTGCAAAAGCAGAACGGACAGCAGAGGAGGAGGGGTCTGTCTGTTGGTTAGGAAAGATTTAGAATTTCAGGAAATTAAAATAGATTCTACCTTAGAAGTGGTGGGTATTACCACCATAAATCTTAAAGAGAACATTAGGTTTTATTCGATATACTGTCCTCCTGATTTGAATTGCGATATATTTAAGACTGAACAAAAGAAAATTATTGAAAATGCCATGCAGTTTGGAAAATTTATTATTGGGGGAGATATGAATGCTAGACATAAGTTCTGGGGTGATCACTGTAACAATGCTAGAGGAAATAGGCTTTTTAAACTCCTTTCAAAACTGAGTCTTTTCTGTCTTAACAATGGGAACAAAACTTTTTCTACTAGTAAAAAAATAGGGAAAAAAGGCACATCTGTCCCGGATGTAACCTTAAGCAATTTCTTACCAACCAATATCAGATGGAATACCAATACGAACCAGGTCAGCAACAGTGGACATTGTCTAATTACGATTACCTTTAAAACTAAAATCAAAACTAAACCTAAAAAAATTATTTTATCAAAAAAAATTTTAAATATCATCAAGCAGAACTCCTTCACAGAAAATATAGGAACTATCTCAACTAAACTTAAAGAGATTGTCATAGAAAATCAAATTAATAATCCAACTTTAAAACATACAAATAAGAGCTGGTGGAGCCCAGAATTGAAAAACTTCTGGATTATAAAAAAAACACTGCTCTGTCTCTATAAGGCTTCCAAGAGAATGGAAGATTTCTATGGCTATCTGAGAGCAAAAAGAATTTGGGATACTAAAGTAAGAGAAAGTAGAAGAAATGGATGGATTAATAGAATCACAGAAATAGCGACTAAAGGAAACATCAAAGAATTTTGGACCTTTGCCAGAAACAACAAAAGAATTGGCTCCTACAGTGTTCCTTCCTTCTGGAATCCAGAGAATAACACTGCATATTTGAATCTAATTAAAAGTAAAAGTAATAATAGTACTTTCAACCTGGAAGCAATGCCTATTCCCATTAGTAAAATTGAGTTTACATTCAATGAATTAAAAAATACCATTTTTGCCCACAGAAAAAAATCAGCGCCAGGTCCAGATATGATTACATATGACATGTTAAATGTTATGAATGATCGAAGTTTAGAATCAGTACGAATGGCTTTAAACAATCTGGTAAATTCCTTCCCTATCAGTCCAGAAATTTTAAGAATAAAAATAGTGCCTATCTTGAAACCTCAAAAAAACCCGGCGGAGCTAGGGAGCTTCAGACCTATTTCACTACTCAATGTTTTTGTTAAAGTAATTAACAGAATCTTAAAAGATAGAATAATTGAGAAATGCAGAATTCTTGATAAACTCCCGAGAAATTCTTTTGCTTATATTAAAAATAAATCTGTTAGTATGTGTCTTAATACGTTACATCAGTGGTTGTGTCAGGCTAAGAAAGAAAAAAACTATTCGATGTGCATGGTGCTAGATATTTCAAATGCATATGAAAGCGTTGATATAGCCATTTTAAAAAGAAAATTGGAACAGTATAATATTCCGAGAGAATATATCTTTTGGATTGTATATTTCTTGAGTCAGAGAAGTATGCTACTGGGTTCAGAGAATATTAAGGTTAGCAATGGGATTCCGCAGGGGGATGTGCTGAGCCCGCTACTCTTTAACATATACACGGCGGATTTTCATAAGAATATAGGTCACTCAACTAGGATGGCGCAATATGCGGACGATTTTGTAATCTTGACATCACATTCTGGTAAATCTAAGTGTTTTGATATACTTCAAGAGGAATGCTCTAAATTCGCTAATACAGCTAAAAAATTTCTTCTACCCCTCAATCCGGGAAAGTGTAAAGGAATCATTTTATGCAGAAACCACGTTTTCCCCAATAAAGTCCAGATTGATAGCAAAAACATTCCTTGGGTTAGTAGCATCAAGTTCCTTGGCAAAATCATTAAATATAATCATGACATGGATTTGCAAAAAGATAAATTAGCTAGCATCACGCCTGAAATAAATGCTGTTAAAAGAGTCACGGGAGCTAAAAGTGGTCTGCCTCCTGATAAAGGTTCAGTTTTGTACAAATCATTTGTAAGATCAAAACTGGAAAGTCATCTGTCAGCATATGTTAAAGCCCCAAACTATTTAATTCACAGTTTTGATAGCCTTAAGGCAAAAGTTCTTAAAAGATGTCTGGTTTTGGCAAATCAAACGCCAAATATAATCACTTTTGATATAGCAAATGAACTTCCGACGTTTTTTAGAGCTAACCAAATGCTAGCCAAGGAAATTATGAAAATTAAAATGTCAAACAATGAGCAATTCAGAGAATGTGCGAGAGGAGTAAATGGATCAAACTATTCAATGTTCTATAACAAATACAAGAATATTATAGACAGGGTAGTTGTAACAGTATCAGTTGAAAAACCTTTCAATCTGTCGGTAGTTGGAAAGAATATTGGTATTTTTAGGGACGTGAGACACATGGAACAGTCTGAAATAATACAAAAATATGATCGACTAATACTGGATGAACGTAGAGAAAATCATAGCTTATTCTTCTCGGATGGGGCAAAGTCCTGCCTAGGTGTGGGCTGTGCGATTAGGAATTTCAATGGTGATATTTCGGAAATTTACTCTCTAAATGCTCAGATGACGATAATAAATGCGGAGTTGGAAGGTATTTTCTTAGCGTTGTCTGCTGGCATTAACATACAACAACAAAAGATAACGGTATTCACGGACTCTAATATAGCCTGTAGCGAATTAGTCAATAACCCGAATAATAAAGCAGTGATCAATAAAATTTATAGTCTCTGTGCATCCTTTATTCTTTCAAGGTTCAAAGTAGTGTGGATCCCGGGTCACAAAAATATTAGAGAAATGTGTCAGGTAGACTCAGATGCCAGAGAAGGGACGAATAATGGAGTAATGGCTGAAACATATTATGAATCAGATGAGGCAATCTTAGATATACACTCGAAAATAAATGAGGAATGGAGAGAGTTTCGCAGGGGGGAAATGGCCAAAATTAAACAAAGTTCATGGAATAAGGCTTGTTTAAGTGGAAATAACCAATTATGGTTTAAGAAATTTAATTTCAAGAGCAATACAATTAAACAAATAAATAGACTCTTTATTTATTTATTTATTAGCCAAACAAGGCATAAATACATATACATGCATAAAAAAATATGAAATATCCAATTATTTAAGAACAAAAAAAAAGTGTAAGGTACAAATAAATAACACATTAATAAATAAATAACTAATGAAGTAAACAAATAAGTTTAAAATAGACAATAAGTAAAATAAAAAGGAAATAAAAAAGTGTAAGGTACAAATAAATAACACATAAATAAATAAATAACTAATGGAGTAAACAAATAAGTTTAAAATAGACAATAAGTAAAATAACAAGGAAATAAAAGAATAACAATTAAAAACGATAATTAAACAAGAGCTTAAAAGTTATGGTGTACAAATGGCTTGGATAAGGGAAGATTTGTAGGATAGTTTGGAAATCGTTGGGGAATAAAGGTTGCTAAAGCCATTGAAGACCCTGCAGCATCTATTCACCGGCTCATTAGCTGCATATATGGTAGAATGTGGATATTCCTTTAGCAAACGATTGGACCTGGTGTTCCTTAAGGGGATATTTATCACAAATTTACTATTAAGGAACTCAACTCTAATAACGCCTCTAATTACGTCAAATTTGTAGCATGCCGATATCATCATTCTTCTAGATGCAAGTGAAGTTAAGTTTAAATGACCCAGTCTAAACTCATATGGCGGTAAATTTTCGAAATCGTAAGGGTTGTACAGATCTCTTAGGGCGAAAAGTAAAAATAAATGTTATAATAGGATTAGTAATAATAGTACCAATAAATGTTATAATAGGAAGCGCCTATTTTCTATGAAAGTAGTGGATAACCCGTTTTGTAATTTCTGTAATACCTTGGATGATTTGGATCATCAAATTTTTATTTGTCGGAAACATATAAATATTAGAAAAAAATTCAAAATCTTCATGCATTATAGATCAATTGACTCAATTTTGGTCACACATAATAAAGAACACATCACTGAACTAGCTAGCTTTTTAGACTTAGCCAAACTAGATATATAAGTAATTAAGGAACCAACTATTAATATCATTAATATAGTAACTAGCAATAACTAAAAATAGTAACTAACAACTAACAATACTATTATAAAAGTTACTTATTCATGTTTATGTTTATGTTTGTTTTTATGTAAATTATATAATATGATAATGTTACATTACCAGTGCCTTATATTGACCCAGAAACCTTAAGACTTGATAACAAATGATTTTTTTTTTTTTGTTTTTTTTCCGTTCTAGGAATTCAATTATCGTTACATCGTACAAATGTTCATCATAGAAGTAGTTATTGTAAATACTTAAACTTATGCTAAAAAATAATAAGAACTTAGTTACAGCATAGATATTAGAAAAAAAAAAATTGTGTTTTTTATATTTATTAGAGTTATAAATATTGTAAATAGGAATTGGTTCTTCCTATCATAATTTGAATCTGTTAAGTAATAAGGTCAAACCTACACTATGGTGGTACCGCAACTCGATGGCTGATACGAATCGTCATAAGCCAACATAATCCTTGTCAAAAGGGATCTAGTATAAAAAAAAAAATAACTCCTTGCTGAGTGCCAGTGAGTTTTAATCGATATTTTTTGTGATTGAATATGTTAGAATGAAGGTTTAAAAACATGATTTTAATAATATAAAATTGAAATTCTAAAAAAAAGTGAATGAGTATATATAGCGAAGCGCCCCAAGGTTATTTTTACAAACTGAACACAAATAAATTCGCAACTTAAAAAATCAACTTTTATTTCATTTTAATTCACTCAAAAATATATTAAAAATTACACCTAGCATTGATAACCATTTCGAACCCGACACACTTTTGTCGATGCATCGAAATAATAGAAGAATGGACACTGTTGTATGGACAAATATCCCTTCCGACAATAATAGTAGTATTCGCACTGCGTTGGATGTGCATATATTTCACTTAGAATATCACGTGTACATTTTGGTGAACCATTTGGTGTCATATCTGAGTCAACCTAATATCAGAAGATATAATCAAACACTCCAGCCAATAAAATTCAGCCAATAAAATTCTTCTTCTTCTCTCGAACTTACCCTACAATTTACATTCCTTGGAAAATCACATTTATTTGACATTGGGTTGAAATGTAAACTCTCTGTACAATGCATTTGCAATCCGATGCCATGATAGCAAAGGAAATACTCCGAACACAATCTCGAACTCGCAACAAACACAACATTTTTAGAATCATCTGGTCGTGGACATGATCCTAACATATACGGTGAAAAAAGTTCTTCGTTTACTGGTTCAACGTTTTCTGGCTCATCGTTTTCTATTTCTGGTTCATCGTCTTCGTAATCTTCTCCGTCCTCGTAATCATATTCATAATCAGAGTCGCATTGAACATTTTCTGCGGAGTCACAATCTTGTGTTTCCGAATCAAAATAAAATCCATCTTCACAGAAATCCTCGTAAGGCTCATCTGCATCACAAACTATATAATGTGCACAGTTTATAGGACCCCGAACCCTTCCACCATCTTCAACATCCTCACACGGATCGTCTTGGCCATAGGACCAATAAACAGTTAAGCCAATCACAAGAAGGCCCCGAAAAAGGTGTTTTACTGAAAACGATCGATAAATAAATAATGAGCTCTGGTTTCGTATCGTCACCGTAAAAACTAGCTACAATTTTCAATAATTATTTGTAAAAAGCACTCACCAATATGCATCTTGAATTTACTGCAGATTACTAAGCACTCCAATGCTGAAAGCTGCTGTTATTATTGTTTTGTCAGCATTTAGTGACTTGTTTCTCACGCAATCAAACTGTCACTTAGATAAGTATAGGAAAACGAACGTCTTCCAGCTACATACCAATGTCTCAAAAGTTTCAAAAATTATTGAAAACGCTTCGCTGTATCATTTTATCTGTACATACTCTTCACATGAGCGAGAGTAATAAAAATAATTGATATTTGCAATCATTTGCCGTAATGTTTACATCTGAATCGATAATATCTGATCTTTTTGTGCCAAGGTATTTTTCTCTACATGGAATTTACATAGATAACTTTTGGGAAAGGGAGTCTAAAATCAGATTAAATAACAGGTCAGGTAGCATCAAAACTTCAAAAGATTTGTATAAATATATATATTTATGTAGTTATCAATTACATTATAATTTGCTATATGTTTGATTGTTTCTCGCGGATGCTCATGCATATGAAAAGCAACTGATTGAAAGTGTATTTTGACATAAAATACTATGCGGTTAGGCGTAGTCGCGTCTACCCATATTAGCATTATTTTTACTAGTTTTCGAGAAAAGTTATTACTAATTTTCGAAAAAAATTAGTATTAAACTCACTTCGCCGAAAATTCGTCATATATATATATATATATATATATATATAATATATATATATATATATATATATATATACATATATATATATATATATATATATAATATATATATATATATATATATATATATATATATATATATATATATATATATATTTTAATATATATATATATAA
>CANBKX010000449.1:0-14234 GCA_947369275.1 Nemotelus nigrinus
TTTTAACCAAATATATGCTAAAATCTATTTTTTTAATTTTTTTGCAATAAGGCGTAGTTTTAACCCCTAAAAATAAAAAACCCGGTTTGGCTTAGGGTAGATTTTGAAGAAGAGGGTTAGTAGAGCTTAAATCCAAATTTTCAGCAAAATCGACCTTGATTCTCAAAATTCCACAGTTTTTCATTTTTTTACCGCTGTTGACTGGACTATAGGGGGACCCTACACGATCAATATGGATCGTGATATTTGAATCGTGATACTCAAGTAAATATTGATGGAATAACACAAATGCCTACACGTTCAATCGGATCACATGTCAGTACGCCTGATAATCTCATTTTGTGTAGACGTTTGCGAATTAATGTTTGCAAAATGAGTGATATAATATATAATTGGTGATGATATTGAGGCGAGCTGTTGAGGTCCCAGAATAGTCAGATAGGTATGTTGGATAGATGTTCATGATAAATTCACTAGAAGTTGTTTGGTTTTTGATATTTATAATGGATGGGCATGGTGAATATTGTTGAAAAGACTATGTTGGGGAATATACCGGTGGCGCTTAAAATGTTTTCCTCCATTGCTAGTTAACTGAATACTGACGAACATTTATGGACCGTTTGACTACACGTTCAATATTTATCGCAATCCAGCTTCATTGATTGATGGATTTCACAATATCCGGATATTTTGCGATTCGTATCGTGATCCATCAATACAGCCCCCTACACGGTCAATACTTTGTATCGCGATCCAAATATCACGATCCATATTGATCGTGTAGGGTCCCTCATAAGTTTAAGTATGATTGAAAGCTGAAGATAGTAAGTTGGATTCATTTGATTTGTTAACGTCAATAGGCCGCATGTTTATCGTACGATGCATAGTTTTATTCTACTGATTTGTTAAAGCTTTTATGATTTTAACCCATTGATATGTACCATTTGCAATAAATTGTCGTCAAACCAGATTTTTCAGAGTTCTATTAAAGCGTTCCACAATCGATGCTTCTTTTATGCTAAATGTGGTGATAAATATTATATGTTTCCGTCAGATGCTGAAAGATTCGGTTGAATCTTGGCTACAATTCTTTTAAAAAGCATCATGTTGATAGCAAAAATAATAGTTTTACAACATGCAGATAACACAGAATCGTTACCAAGATCAAAGACACAAGCACTTAACGCCATAGTTATTCCCGCGCGTGTCCCAAGAGATATGCTCTTCTAAGGTTTGCTTTTCATACCCATCTGCTCAAACAGAGATCTATATGAAAATTCAATACGGTTATTAATCATCCCTTTTCATATGTTCATAAGCTTATGATAATACTATATACAATTCTATTAATATATAATCTGCTCTTGATAACAAAAAAACACTAACTATTATATAGACCTTCATGCGCGTCTGTCCAAACAGCAATGTTTATCAATTCAATATGGTTGACGACTACCAAGGAAACCCGGTTCGAGGCTGTTTCTATGAACTGGAGCTGAGCAAAATCAAATACCCCAATGATTTCCTAGTGGAAAAAAATTTTGAAGGCGAAAGGATCCAAAGTCTACGTTAAATGGCTAGGATTTACAAAAGAACACAATTCATGCATAAATAAGAAAGATTTATTATAAATTCATACATACATCGGCAATAACATATCTGTTATTGCCGATATTGAACTTATCTATAATAAACATTATTACTAATTTTCGAAGAAAAGTAGTATTAAACTCGTTTCGCCGAAAATTCATATTTCTTTATATATATATATATATATATATATATATATATATATATATATATATATATATATATATATATATATATATATATATATATATATATATATATATATATATATATATCTCTTCAAAATGATTAAGGGAGATAATCTCTGGAGTGGCCAATTTGATTGAGCTGAAACTTTCGGAGAACGTAGATGTATTTAGTAGGTAGGTCCACGACTTGCTAAAATTCAGATATCCTAAACCTTTTGGCGGCGGCGAGCGTTTTAGTGAATTTTGAGGTACTCCTATATTTCAAAACAGCGTGAATTTTTGTTCAAAAAAAGTATTTGGAATGAAAACTTATTATGTTCTAAGCTTGTTTATGGTAAAAAATTGGAAATTTTGAGCCGTGTGTGGGTGCAGCGTGCCTAAAAGTAGGTAAGGATTTGTTTTCAAATTTTGATTTGTCATTACTTCTGACAAAAACATTGGATCATCGTGAAATTTACAGAGCGTATTAATGTTGACAAAAGTTTAATACACATGGATTTCCAAGGTACTGCAGGTAATCCTATAGCTCTTGAAAAAAAATTCTTCAAATCATTGAAACTCCTAAAAAATTTTCGATTTTTGACAAAAAATTCAAATCATTGATAAATTTTAACATTTGTGCATCATTTTAATTTAAAATTTTTAAAATTCTGATTTGCACAAGAACGGCAACCCATCACTAAATTTCAGCACTCGAAAGTTCTGTTCACGAGAACTGACGACCGGATTATCCGATCATAATGAAATAAACAGAACATGTTGGTCTTAACTAGGACCAGGTCTGATAGAAATGATTTTGAAATGCAGGCAATTCTGTGGCAGTGGTGCCATCTTGAAAAATCACTGAGAAAAAAAAAACTTTTTGGCCTATAACTTCCGATTCAGCCATCAAATTTAAACAAAATTCACACAATATTTGGATCTTACTCAAGGTAGCATTTGGTGAAAGTTTGGCTGAAAAATTAGAATAGGGTTGCCAGCTATGGTGATTTTTGTCTCCTAAATCTTGCAAATTTGCTCAGCAAAATAAAGCTTTTTTCCCTACAACTTCCGGTGCAGTCATGATATCAAAATGAAGTTTATGCAGTAAATATACTCTGATGTAAACCAAATGTCGTAGGAATTTCTTTACAAAAATCGTGAAAGGGCTGACAACTATGACCATTTTTGTAATTTTTTGGAATTTCTTTACTGCGCGATTATGTCGTTGGATTTGCAAATGGGAACGATCCTGCAATGAAAATGAACAACAAATATTAACACTTTAAAAATTTGAAAAGTTTTGAGGGTGGTAACCCTAAAAATTTTTTCACCCGTATAACTTCTAGCGCAGTGGTTCAATCGAAACGATATTTATTGGTTGGGTTTAGTTTAACGTGAAGCAGATTTGGTATATATTTTGCTTTGCTGCTGAAACAAAGTAACCAGTTTTAGCCATTTTCATAACTATTGCATCAACAGATGCTTCAAATTACATACACATATGCAAAACATTTGCAATAAAACTAAGAAACCAATTTTTAAATTTTCCGAGTTTTGAACATTTTTCGGATGGCAGCCTCAAACGACGTTTAACCGCTAAAGCTTTCGACGGACTTCTCCGATGAGAACGAAATTCAAAGGATAAGTTTATTTAAGTATGAGCTTGTGAAGTTTAACTTATTGCTGCTTCGTTGGGAAAATGTTGCCAGCACTGAAAATTTTCATCATTTGTATTATAGTTGAGTTCTGTTGCTTTGAACGAGGAATGGTTGATATGATTCTACAAAAAAGTGTATTACGTCTTTCCACATTGTCACTCAAAGACAATTTCTTCGAAAATTTGTTTTCTAGCGGTTCAGGTGCGCTAGAGTTTTTTTTCTTATAATACTAAGTATATTTATTAATTAAACTATTGCCCCATGCTAATGTACTACATGAATTAGGTATAATGAATCTTTTGTCATCGTCGCCCGACAGGCTTACTTTATTAACTAATCTAGTATTTCACATCTGAACACATACGTTTTGTTAATCATTTTAATTTTATTGTTTTGAGCACATTTAAGAAAGTCTGATGGTTCTATTTCGCTATTTACTACATACTTTTTTAGTCCTTTTATCTTTTTAATGCATGATTCATCGGTAACTATACAATAATATTTGGCTTTAGTGCCAATAAATTCAGTAATGGGAGCTAGAGGGCTTTCATCTAGAGATAAGGCGTATATACTGGAACAGGTATATGGAACAGGTATTTTTTTGGAACAGCCAGTACCTAGTACGAAATTCAAAAATACTAGGTACGAGTATTTTTGTGGACTATACATGTAATCAAGAATTTACACAATAAATTTCATCCATTTAATTCATTTCAATCAAACAGTGACGTAATAGTATCCTAGTATTAATATAAACTCGTATTTCATACTTGCAAGTGCTTTCATACTCACGAGTATCTCGTACGTGAGACGAAAATATTTGCAAGTACGAAAATACTCGATACGAGTATATACTCGTATAGTTCCAAAATATTCGATACAAATATACTCGTATCGTTCCAAAATATTCGAATACGAAAATAACGTATCGTTCCAAAATATTCGAATACGAAAATAACGTATCGTTCCAAAATTTTCGAATACGCAAATAACGTATCGTTCCAAAATATTCGAATACGAAAATAACGTATCGTTCCAAAATATTCGAATACGAAAATAACGTATCGTTCCAAAATATTCGATACAAGTATATACTCGTATCGTTCCAAAATACTTGCAAGTATTTTGGAACTATACGAGTATATACTCGTATCGAGTATTTTGGAACTTGCAAGTATTTTCGTAGCGCATATTTTTGTATAGAGTATTTTCGTGCTTGCGAGTAATTTGGGACTTTAGGTTAGGTTTTTAGGGCAAAAGTAGCTGAAATCGGACAAAATCGGCTAGTTTTGGGTTAGTGTGGTTTGGGACATAACGAGCCAAGACCTATTACTGTGATACAAAAATTTCGGTTTTCTAGGGGAGTAAGGGGTTTTTTGGCCATAGTTTGGCAAAAACTGCCTTTACAGCGCTTTCGATGATTGAAAGTGGTCGAGAAGTATATTAGTGATATTTTAAGGACGAAAACATTTTTGATAGGGGAATTTGGGCAAAAACGTCCATATTTTCCAAAAATTTGGTTTTGGTTTAGCATGAATTCAGGGACCTTTCTGAGTTTTTTCGGGCGAAATTTCCATACAAGTCTAAGAAAAAGCGGCCTAGTTTCGAAGATATGGCAAAAGTAGCTGAAATCGGTCAATTTTGAGTTAGAGTGGTTTCGGACATAACGGGCCAAGACCTATTGCTGTGATACAAACATTTCGGTTTTGTAGGGGAGTAAGGGGTTTTTTAGCCATAGTTTGGCAAAAACTAACGTTACGGCGCTTTCGATGATTGAAGGTGGTCGGAGAGTACAATAGTGATATTTTAAGCGCGAACTAATTTTTTTATAGGGGAAATTAGGCAAAAACGTCCATTTTTTTCCAAAAAAAATTTTTTTTTGGTCTACCATGAATTCGAGGATCATTTTGAGTTGTTTTGGGCGAAATTGCCATACAAATATGGGAAAAAGCGGCCTATTTTCTAAGATATGGTAAAATGAAATCCGCCGGAAAATTTCTTAATAAAATTTTCGACAAATTCATGCTTCAGTGAGGCAAAGTGGAAAACCGACTGTTTTAGATTAGCCAGGAAAAGTTTGGTATCAGGCATCGATCGATGAAAAGTCATATAGATGGCAACAGGATTAGTTGGTCCTACCTTAGTAAATTTTTCGACACTGGTAGTTTGAACGAATATAGGAGGTGTTTTGTGCATATATTAAAATGAAAATCAAATTAAATTGATTGAATTTGCTTGTTTTCTCTTAGATGGCTCCTAGATTGGAGAAACACTTGCCAAATAAGTGACCGACCATTGGATAGTTACGGACAAGCTGCACGAACTAATGGCTCGTATCCTTTCACGGTCAACTGCACCATCACCATTCTAGCGTGGGAACTTTGTGTCTAATGGATGGCGGAGGGCATATCATACCGTTTCATTACATCACTGCAAATCGCATGTACTTGTGTGTATATATGTACATACTTCAAAAACTACTAGCTAGTATTTTTGGAACAGGTATTTGGAACACGTATTTTTTTGTACTCGTATACCTGAATACCTAGTATGTAAAAATCTGAGTACGACCCAACTCTACTTCATCCTTCAATTTCCCCAGCACTTTTTTGTTTGCATGCGAAATATTATATGGGTTATCTATGTAATAATTGCTTGTATCAAATTAGTTAATGTTATTTTTAATGTCTTCATAAATATCGTATGTTTCAATGTTATAGATGAATGAGTCTGTGTCCATATAGAGAAATTGTGCCCGATCTTTATATTTATTTTGAATAAAATTATAATGAAAATCATACATGAGTGTTTTCGATAAATCAAGAATTGCGAACCCGGTATACATAGGCTTTCTATATTCGACATTTACCCAATTCATTTAAATCAGAACCAAATCCTCATTGATTTCTTTACTACTGTGAAAGTTGGGTCTTCTAATATAAGTGAAAGTTGGGTCTACTAATATAATAATTTGCCCCTTTTTCTTGCCGATGTTTTCTCAATGGGTTGAAACTTTTACATCAACATGCTTGTCCACATTTTTCATCGTTTTACCAAAAACACTGTTGTTTATTAATTTATAAAATTCTTTTTCGAAATCAGTTGCGGCTTTTGTACGCATTTCGGTATTTAAATCTGAATAAATTTTTAGCCAGGGTGACTGAGTAAACTCTAATGCATGGTTTATCTTTACTAGTTTAAGCCCGAATCGTAAACACTGTTTTAAATTTCTATAATGGATAATATAATTTTGTTTATCGGATTCATTCGCCAGCAATTTCTTGTATTTGAAAGTTTCAAGAGGGGGAACTTGATTTTCTGGGCAAAATGGGAGATCATTATGGGCTGAATGGAGTTCAATCGGATAATGTAAGTCAACAGACAAAATTACACCCTTAAATGCATCGTCTTCAATATTCATTACATCCAAGCGCTCAATTTCATGGCTATTTAGCCAGCGGAAGTCGCTAATGGATAAGTACTGACCCATTGCCCACCCGTAAAAATTTCTCGCATCCACATACAAAATGTAGTTACTAGCAAGATTTGAGTCATATTGGGAGATGTATTTGTTATTTGCCCTTGCATGTCTCTTACTGCATTGACATAGCCCGCCACTTATCCCACGCTTTACAAACTGGTACATGCCAATATCAGTCAACAGTTCCAGCTCGACTTTAGTGCTTTTCAGCATACTATCCCAAATAAGTGAGGGCGCTGTAAAATAATGGACTGGTTCAAGTTTATAGCTATGCAAGCATACATTTCTGAACTCTTCAAATATATCTTTCAGTAGCAGTACATCTGTTATCAAGTATATATTCGAGTATTGACCTAAATTTTGGCGGTTGAGTTTTCTCCAATGACAGTGATATTATCAGAATCTCCTCCAAAGTTTGGAAATTTGAAATGGGCGTCATAGCCACTCAAGTTATGTAAAACAATTGGAATGAACTCGGGCACTCTATAGAGAAGATTGCAATTATTACATGCTACACCTCGAAATTTGCCTGTAAGATGACAATGGTCTCGCACTTTCTGAATTTCCGGACCAAATTTTTACCCACATATATGACAAGATATAGAGGCTAGAAACTGTGTTTCCTCTGCAGCTGTTATTTGCATTGGCTTATTGTTTTTTTTAGATTTTGATTACCTTCTCAACATCACGCTACAGCCAAGTCAAGAAAACATCAACACATCCTTCACCCCGCAATATTTCTAGTTTGTTAAGAGATGAATCATAACTACATTTGATATAATATGCAAAGCTATATGGTAAATGTCGATGAGTGCTCTCTGTAAATGAACTTACAGGGCAAGGAAAACATGCATGCATTGGTTGCAATATAACTTCGAAATCTGCATAGACTATGAAAGGGACTTTAGGTTGCTTTCCGAAATTTTCGAATTTCAATATTTTATCATCGTTTGTTGGTAGAATTGCGCAGATTTTATTGCAATCATGCTCAATATGTTTCTTATATCGCTCAATTGTTGTGAATTTGAGATAACCATCTCACAAATATGATCTAAGCTTGTGGTGGGACAATCCACTTCTCACCAATTTTTTATCCAACAGTTATGACCATTTGTACCACTACCGTGCTCAATATAGTGTAAATTTATGTGTCGCACTTGTCTACCTTTCAAATAATAAAATGGACCGATCATAGAACCGTCCTTCCATCCATAAACGTTGACGCTTATCCCATTCTTTTGCTCAACAATGGGGATATCATTTATGCAAATCGGCACACTAACACCCTCCAAGTTTAAAACACTTGAATAAGATGGGTATGAGCTGACGCGGTCACAGTGTAGTTCAGCAGGATATAAGGCTGAAACAATAGCCAAGGCAAAGCATGCATCATCAGAGTTTTAAATATTAACACATGCTTTTTTCAAGGCAACTTCTTTTGGCAGTGGTTGAAAAGATCCCCCGTGAAATGGCTCATGTTTATTAAAGTTGACTTGTAAGTAGAGAACCTGCTGGAATGCCCATCCACTATCCCGCTCTTGAAACTCTTCACTTTTCTTTAAAATAATAGCCGAAAAATTCTGATACACTTCATCAAGGTCGCATCCGATAGTAATTTCAACTGGTATTAAACGATTTCAAATCATTCGAGCTATTTTCTTTGTTCACATCGAATTTAATGTAAATTGCAAACAGTTCCACATTGACTTTCATCGTAGTAAGCTCATGAAATTGATTTTGCAATAGTTCTTTAAAAAAATTATTCTCCCCTCTCAAAAACTCTTCAATGCTTGATTTCTCATTTTCGTTATTAATCTGGTGTGAAGCTATTCGACTTGCAAATGCTTGTGAAATTTCTATCACCTTCTGGTCTTGAGCATTATTGATTTTACCGATATTTTTTTTATGTAAATTACTTCTCAGATGGTTTTTAAAATATGATTCTATAATGTCTTTTTCACAAATATGACAATGTATAGTATCAACATTATCATGCTTTCTTTTGATAGCTCTTCGCTAAACTTGCGCCACTTGATTACTTTCGGACACAGACTCATTCAACTCCACATTCGACCTCACGCGTACTGACTCTTTAACTAGGGGGGCTTGTGCATGTGATGAGCTCTCTCTCTATTATTACTAATGTTCGAAGAAGAACATTAGTATTAAAATCACTTTGGCCAAAAATTCATATTTCTATATATATATATATATATATATATATATATGTGTATATATATATATATATATATATATATATATATATATATATATATATATATATATATATATATCATCAAAAATCATCAAAAAATTTCAGTGAAAAAATCTCAGGAACGCGCCATCCCATTGAACTGAAATTTTTAGGACACATTGGTGTATATGCAGATTAGTGCCAGGTCTCAGAAAAAAATGCAAATCTTTAACCCTTTGGCGCCGGTGGCCATTTTAGTGATATTTATAATATACCTATTATTCCGTACACAAATAAGTTTTGCAAAAATAAGGTTAACAAAATAAATTTCGAGCGTGTCTTACATGTGAATCGGATAATGTTTTGGAAGTTTTTAACCCCATGTGTGCGCTGGTTGCCTAAAAAGAGAACAGGAAAAATTGAAAATTTTTAAATTGTGATAACTTTTGACAGAGCTATTCAATCATTCAACATATTAGTATTATTCAACTGTAAATTCGTGTAGCTTTTGATAAGCGTGCTGGTAACCCTGAAGCTAGGGCAAGCACTGAAAAAGAAAAACTCCAAATTATCGTCTCTCTTGAAAAAATGCCGTTTCTTCAAAAAAAAAGCCACTCATATGTAAATTTCGTGCTTTTTTTACATAGACCAAAAAAAAAATTTTATATGGTATAACTGACACGCCTGGTAACCCTTGCCCAATTTACCTATATTTTTAGCATCAAAAATTTCTGTTCACGGAAACTCACGATCCGATGAGCAGAATTAATTGAAATTTGCAGACTGTATAGGTCTTGAATAGGACCAGATCTGATAGAAATAATTTTGAAATGCGGACGATTCTGTGCCAGTGGTGCCATCTTGAAAAATCACTAAAAAAGATAACTGCTTTTAGCCCTATAAATTCTGATTGAATCGTTCGATTTTGACGAAATTCACACAGTAGCTGGACCTTATTTTATAGAAAGAAAGACAGTAGCTGGACCTTAATTTATAGAAATCTGGTTGAAAAATTCGATTGGAGCTGCCAGCTATGATAATTTTGGTGTCTTAAATTTGAAAAAATAAAAATTTGGAAGTGAAAACATTCAAACCATCGAATATCCTAAAAATGTGCATTTCTTACAATAAAACCAATCTGTATAAAAATCTTATGCTTTATCTACACGTTCAAAGTACAACTTTGGAAATTTCATGTCGGACAAGAACGGTAACCCTTTCCCAGTTAACCTATATTTTTAGCATCAAAAATTTCTGTTCACGGGAATTCATGAACCAATAATCAGATACCATTGAAATTTACAGAATGCATTGGACTTAAGTAGAACCAGATCTGATAGAAGCGATTTTGAATTGTGGGCAACTCTGTGCCAGTGGTGCCATCTTGAAGAATTACAAAGAAAAAAAAACTGCTTTTTGCCCTATGCATTCTGATTGAGTAACCAGATTTTCATGAAATTGACACAGTAGCTGAATCTTACTCTAAGCTCTGTTTGATAGAAATTTGGTTGAAAAATTCGATTGGTGCTGCCAGCTATGGTAATTTTTGTGTCTTTGGTTTTGAAAATTCTCTCAGGAAAATAAAACTTTTTGCCCTATAACTTCCAGTGCAGTCATGAAATCAATACGAATTTCATACAATTAATGGAACTTATTATAGGCATTATTTAGGGCAAATTTGGTTGAAAAGCCACAATAGGGTTGCCAGTTATTGTTGGTTTTGTGTTTGTTTGCAATATCTTTATTAAGCGGTTTTATCGTAGAATTTTCAATTGGTAATGATATTGTAGTGACAATAAACAGCAAATATTAAGCTTTCGATTATTTGAAAAAACTCGCGGCAGGTAACCCTAAATTTCTTTATACTCTTATAACTTCGAATGTTATATAACAACGTGAAGCAGATGTGATATATTCTTGGCTTTGATACTGGCGAAAGGTTGCCAGCACGAGTCGGTTGTGCTACTTTTGTATCAAGAAATGCTAACAGTTAGTATTCATACCGGAAACATTTACAATGAAAATAAATAACCGATGTTTCAATTCCATAAGTTCTGCAAATTTTTCGGATCGCAGCCCCAAACACCAACTTCAGTAACAGTGCTGCAGGCACTGAGCATTTTCTTTATTGATGTTATATGAGATGCTGCTTTCAAAGTTTTGTGAAATAAGCAACTGATAACGAATATAATTATCAAGTGTTTTTCTTTCATAAACTTTGAAACCCATGCCAGTGGTAACATCTGAAACCTTCTACCATATGAGTTATAATGCATTCTTGAGACCAAAGTAAAACGTGGCATTTGAAACAGTTTGGCCGTAATAAGCAGCTCATGTGGTGGAATATGCACTCAAAACCTGCACGATTCTTCTACTGTTCTTCGAACATTAGTGTTTCTAGTGGTTCAGGTGCGCTAGAGTTTTTTTTTTTAACTTAATATGCCTTTTTAAATTGCCTGAATTATCAAAACCAGCATTAAATACACTACATAGGCTTAGGCATTCGTTTTTTCATGGACATTTTTAATGTGACGCTTTAGATTTTTCGATTGGCTAAAACTTTTTGCGCAGCTGGGGCAGGCAAACATTATAGATTCTGCGTAATAAAATTTTATTATATACCTTATCAAATATTAATTATATACCTTATCAAATATTAAGAGTATATATAATAATACTAACTAAAACATGTGTCGCGATGATGTTCTAGCTTCCGGCGCTACCAATGTTTTCCACTCCGAGTAAATTATTCCGTCAACAGTGTCGTCTTCGTCCGCGTATAATACCGGCTTTTCTATTTCATCGACTGGGTTCTTCTCAACAGATTTTCCAATATCTATTAGATGTAAATCGTATACGCCTCCACCGTCCTTGACTAGACCTTTTGATGTAATTGACAACGAACTTTTGCTGATAATGTCCAACGTTTCCCCAATTAGCTTATTGTATCGGTCAAGCAAGAACAGTACGTTCTCTTCCAATTCAAGACAAATCTTATCGCCAAATCTTATTTTCTTCACACTACCATTCAGTACTTTGTACGGCTGGTTAGTAACCATCTCTTTTACGTCAATACAAGGCTTAAAATATCTTGCGATAACATTAAATGCTTGTATTGCTTCTATTTTGGCCTTTTTTACTGTAGCGTCCCGATTATTGCCTACCGAGCTAAATGGACTGAGTGTTCGTCGTTTTAAACCGGGAAGTGGAAAAAAAAACTACTCTTTTATCTTCAATCTGCTTTACTTTTAACCCGCTAATCTCATATATTTACGGTTCCCTATTTACAATAAATATAAAGTACTGCTGTACTACTGCCAAACTGGTGACCAGATGGTGCAATTCAAATCGTTTCCCAAAAATCAAATCGAGTTGCCCATACGTCAAGCGTCAGTCATACTTCGCAAGTAATACGTGAAATATTTTAAAATTTATAATTAAAACAGGTCTTTTTTGCTCTAATTAAAGATGACATGTATACAAAGTAATGCAAATGTGATGGCATGAATGCAAAGTAATGCGAATATACTATTGGTGATATTATAGCTGGGCAGCCATATCAATGTCCTGCTATACTGCTTCTAAGGCAGTAGTACAGCAGTACATTTTACGTGCTGCAGTTTCACCACTTCAGCAGTAGTATAGCAGTGCTTTTGCACTCCTTGTATTCCTATCGTTTGTCGTTTTCCTATTTATGGGATGGAAACGATCAACCATGAAACAAAACATATTACACGTACGCGGGTAATATGAAGTAAATAGGTGAATTTTGGGGTAAAATGCTATCTCTAGCATTAAAAGCATTCACGGGTTTACTCACGACTTCTGCAGCACTTTAGAAGAAGTGCTGTGTTTCAAGGTCACACGGTCAAGGTCACAAAAACATGACACCATTTTCACTTAAGCTAGAAAAAACGCTGTAAAGCTAGCATTTCTCATGTTGCGAAATTGATTTGACGAAATTCAATATTTATTCAAAGCCATTCACCCCACAGGCTATAATTAAATTTTAATAATACGGTCAAAGACACAAACACATGACTATAAAAAAACGTTATCAAAATAACATTTCTCATGTGAAAATCATTTGCTGTTATCAATAAAATTCTAAATATTTCAAACGCTCAATAAAATATTAATTATTTCAAACGCTAGGCGATAATCGCTGGCGCTTCGAATTTCAATATTCTAAGTTATTCACCCCAATTTTAATGAGACGGTTAAGGTCACAAACACATGATTATAAAAAACGTTAACCAAATAATATTTCTCATGTGAAATTCATTTGCTGTTATCAATAAAATTCTAAATATTTCAAACGCTCAATAAAATACGAATTATTTCAAACGCTATGCGACAGAGATTTTCCTACACCCCCTTACACCCCCCTAATACCCCCCTGGAAAAAGCATACACCCCCCCCCCCCCCCCCTAACACGGAAAATTTAAATACAAAGAGGGACCTTTGTGTCCCTTTGTTACAAAGGGACACCCCTCCTAAAATTCTGAACACACCCCCCAAGAAAAATTCCTGAGAAAGCCCCTGCTATGCGATAATCGCTGGCGCTTCGAATTTCAATATTCTAAGCCATTCACCCAATTTTAATAAGACGGTTAAGGTCACAAACACATGATTATAAAAAAACGTTAACCAAATAACATTTCTCATGTGAAATTCATTGTCTGTTATCAATAAAATTCTAATTATTTCGAACGCTATGCGATAATCGCTGGCGCTTTGAAATCAATATTCAAGTCATTTTCAAGCATTCACCCATAGGCTTTAATTGAATTTTAATACCACATCAACGTCATCCCCCCACATCAACGTCATCCCCCTACTACTCAGCACGGAAGCGTAATATACATTCTTATATCTAAGGAATACCTCCTCATCAGTACCCTTAGGGAACATACCCCCTTATCAGTGACGTCATTGTGCTCCCTGTCTATTGCTCCTTGTCCGGGTCCAGAACCGCCATTCTCTATCTACTCACGCTGGAGGGTTTGGAAGTGAACCGCTCTTGCGGTGAAATGAAAAAAAAAATTTCGAAAGAAAGAAAAAGGGGTCTTCTTTGTTGGAACATTGAAAAGTGCGGAGGTTTTTGAAAAAGAGAGCGTACAGAAAGAAGGGGAAAAAT